>PVKS010009803.1:0-62581 GCA_004027875.1 Aplodontia rufa
AAAAAAAAAAAAAAAAAACTATCCCATTCATAATAACCTCAAAAGAAAATGCTTGGAAATAAAACTAACTAAGCAGGTGAAAAATTACTATTATGAAAATTATAGAATACTGAAGGAATAAATTAAAGAAAGCCTTAGAATATGGAAAGACCTCCCATGTTCATGGATAGGCAGAATTAATACAAAAATGGCCAAACTACCAAAAGCAGTATATGGATTAGATGAGATCTCCACTAAAATACCAATGGCATTCTTCCCAGAAGTAGAAAACACAGTTCTAAAATTCATTGTGCCAATAGAATGGGAGATCTTTGCCAGCTGCTCCTCTGACAGGAGATTACTATCCATAGAACTAAAAAAAAAAATTATACCTAAAGCCCCACAAATAACCCAATGAATAAATGGGCAAAAGAACTAAATAATTTCTGAAAAGAAGAAACACAAGTGGACAATAAATATATGAAAAAATGTTCAACATCTCTAGCAATCACAGAAAAGCAAATCAAAACTACATTGAAATTTCACCTCACTCCAGTTCGAAGGACAATCAGCCAGAATATAAATAATAGTAAATGCTGGTGAGGATGTATGGGAAAAGGTATATTTGTACATTGTTGGTAGGACTGCAAATCAGTACAACCACTTTGGAAAGCAGTATAGAGATTCCTCAGAGGACTAGGAATGGAACCACCACATGCTTGGTATTTATCCAAAAGAACTAAAATCAACATAGTATGATGACATAGCCACATATCTGTTTATAGCAGTAAAATTTACAATATCCAATTTATGGAACCAACCCAGGTGCCTGTTAACAAATGAATAAATCAATCAAATGTGGTATATATACATTATGTAGTTTTACTCAGCCATAAAGAAGAAGAAAATTATGGCATTTGCTGGTAAATGGATGGAACTGGAGAACATCATAAGTGAACTAAGCCAGACTCAGAAAGTAAAGGGTCAAATGTTTTCCTCTCATATGCAAAAGCTAGAGCAAAATAGGAAGGGGAACCCCATGAAAATTAAAGGGAGATCAGTGGAGTAGAGCAAAGGGATAGAGTGTGAGGGAGGAAGGATAGGAAAAGGGAGGGACTGTGGAATGATACTGATCAAATTATGGTATATATATATGTGAATATTCAACAGTGAATTTCACCTTTATGTACATCTGTAAATCATCAATTATAAGAGCAACAATTAGGGGCCGGCGCAGTGGCTCAGCAATTGGAGCACTTGCCTGGTATGCACAAGGCCAGATGGAAAAATAAAGTTTATTTTCTCTCTCTCTCACTCTCTCACTCTCTCTTAAAAAAGAAACCTAAAAAAAAAAAAAAAACAATAAGGAGAAGGAAGTTCAGTAGAGTAGAGGAAGGAGAACAGAGGAAGGAATGTGGGGAGGGAAAGAGGAAGTACCAGAGACTGAAATGGAGCAAATTATATTCCATGCACATATGATTATGTTGGAATAAATCCCAATATTATACATAACTATAATATACTAATAAAAGCTTTTTAAAAAAGTAATTATACAGGAATGGAGCAAAAACTTTGAACCTATAAATACATTCCCATGGAAAATTATGGAAATATTTTTAAGAGAAAACATGGCTCAATCTTCCACTTCATTTAGGTATATCAAAATTTCACATCCTCAGAAATTACTTTGTCTCCTCTTAAGCTGCTTTAGTATTCCTATAACAAATTATCAGTATCTTATAGATTTATTTAGGTGTCATTTGCCTCCTCCACAAGAATATTAAACTATTTTATTCAGTTGGTGTACTTGAACCCACATTCTTGGAAGAGTGTCTAGTTCAAAGTACAGTCTTCAAAAATAATTTGTTGAATTAAGAAATGAAGTAACTACCTACAGGAGAGGAGTGGAGCAGGTTAGATAAGAAAACTAAGTTAAGTTACAAACAGATTGAGTGGCATTCCAAAGTTCTAAACAGTGGCAAAAAATATATGAGAAATTGTTCTACATCACTAGCAATTAGAGAAATGCATATCAAAACTGCACTGAGATTCCATCTCACACCAGTCAGAATGGCAAAAACGAATACAAAACAATAACAGATGCTGGAGGGATGGTGATGAGAAAGGAACACTAACACACTGTTGGTGGGACTGCAAATGTGTACAGCCACCCTGGAATGCAGCATGGAGACTACTCAAAAAACTAGGGATAGAACCACCTTACAACCCAGCTATCCCACTCCTGAGTATTTTCTCAGAAGAACTAGAATCAACATATTACAGAGACACAGCTACATCAATGTTACAGCAGCTCAATTTATAATAGCTGAAGTATAGAATCAACCCAGATGTCCCTCACTGGATATATATATATATATATATATGTGTATATACATACATATGTATATACATATACATATATGTATGTATATACACATATATATATATACACATATACACACACACAATGGATTCTACTCTGCTATTAGAAAGATATCATGGCTTTTGCAGTTATATGGATAAAATGGAAAATACACACACACACACACACATACAATGGATTCTACTCTGCTATTAGAATGATATCATGGCTTTTGCAGTTAAATGGATAGAAATGGAAAATATCATGCTGAGTCTCCAAATACAGAGACTTAAGGGCCAAATGTTTTTCTCTCACATGTGGAAGCCACGGTAAAAATCTAAGATAGGATGAAAGTTAGCTAAATTTAATTAATAAACCCACCAAAGTTGAAGGATCACATAATTGGAAGAATCATAGCTATGAAGGTGGGGGAAGAAGGGAGGGAGGGAGATAAAGGAAGGAGGGAAAAGTGTTGTTATCAATACAGCTGGGTATATCTAACTCCCATGAGAAGCCAAACTATACTCAGGAAGGCATATAAACTCAGAAAAATTGCCAATAACTAATAGACAAGTATAATGCTCATTTCTATCTATAACATGGAGAAATTAGAAAGGAGACATGAGATAGGGGAATGTGTGGAGCCGGGGAGATCGCGAACTAGAATCAGGCTTAATTTACTTTGTCAATATCTATGTATGCATGAATATGTAACAACGATTCCCTCCAATATGTAAGACTATGTTGAACCAATAAAAAATTAAATAAAATAAAGTTTAAAAATAAAAAAGATTGGCCTTGTCTCTCTAAAGTTTGCTTTATGTTTTCCACTGCACCATATATTCTTCCTACACAAATTTGGCAAAAGTTCCATTCAGAGTACTAAGCTCTAGAGAAATGCTGAGCTCACAAACAAGTAAACAAGCACCTTTTGGTCCACCAAACCTTAACATGTAAAAATAGTTGACCATAATTTCTCCTTTCTTTTCCATAATTCTAGCCAAAAATACTCTCCTGACTCAAAAAAAAAATTTGCTCAAAGCAAGCTTACCATGCAGAAATTCCTCAGATTCTGCCCCAGCTACTCTTGACCAATAATATTTTCAGCCTAATGAGGAGCCCCTCAAGACTTAGTAAGCCTATGATTAAAATCTTTTTCTCTTCCCAAAGGCATAGGTCCTCTTAAGTGCCACAAAGTATATCCCAGAAGTCGATTGGGGCTGGAGCAGTTGTTCAGCAGTTGGAGTGCTTGCCTGGCATGCATAGGACCTGGGTTCGAATCCTAGCACCACATACACAACTAAGTATTGGAGAAACAAAGGCCAGATGAAAAACTAAATAAAATTGATTATTTCTCTCACTCTCTCTCTCTCTCCCTCCCTCTCATCCTCTTTCTCTCTTAAAAAGAAAAAAAGAAGGAATCTTGATGGAATTGGAGACTATCATGCTAAGTGAAATGAGCCAAAGTCAGAAACTCATGGGTTGAATGTTTTCTTTCATATGAGAAAATTAGAATAAAATAAAGGAAAGGTGGAGGGAATAATAGGATCACAATGAAATAATCAAATACAAATTAACAGATGAACTAAAGGAAGTCTAGTATAGTAGAGGAAAGAGAATGGGAGAGGAGAGGGAAGACAAGTGGGAAAAGGGGAGATCATAAACCAAAATTGATTTCCACGCATGTGTGAGTTTGTTGGGATGAACTCAATACTATGTGTAACTATAAAGCTCTATCTAGTAATAATAATAAAAAATAAAAATAATGGAATATATTAGTTTATATATGTTAATAATTCACCATCAAATTTAAAATAAAACCAGGGCTGGAGCGGTGGCTTGGCAGTTGCAGTGCTTGCCTGGCATGAGCGAGTTTGTGAGTTCAAACCCAGCACCACATACACAACAATGCCTCAGAACAACAAAAGCCATCTGAAAAACTGAATAAAATTTTCTCTCTCTCTCTCTCTCTCTCTCTCACTATCCCTCTCTCTTTAAAAGAAAATTTAAAGTAAAACCTTTGTTCAGGTCTTTTATGAATAGCTTTTGTGTTTTTGAATGCACTAAAAAGTACATGCAGATGATGAATAATGTTTCCCTGTTCCTCAACTGAACTCCACAGCTAAAAGATAACTTAAATGTAAGTTCATTTAAAAATTTTTTTTTCTGGTTCTGCAAACCATAGTTTATAATTATAGAAGTAGTTCATGGACACAATAACAAATCTCAAAAAATAAAGAAGGCCTGAAATATGTTGAAAGAAAGAAAAGAAGTAATATTGAAACCAGGGTACTCAAATCCTAACTGTTCCAAAATTCCCAAAATGAAAGCTGGATTCAAATTTTAACCTCTTTTTTTATCCAGAGATTAGCTGACCACTGCTTTCATACACTGTATCCCTGAGTTTTTATCTTACAACTTTAGCGTTTTCTTTTAAGAACTAGTGCTGGATCCATGCTTGGGGGAAAATTGTGAAGTTAGTAAACACCCATTTTTGTGACCTGCTTTACCATTTTCCACACTGGCTAAAATATCCAGAAATCAGAACTGAATGCCTCCCTCCTGCTTGATTTTCAATACAGTATTAAATGTATTAGACCAATATGCTCCCAAATTTGTTCCCTAGGAGCCTGCTATTTAAGATGGTCTGCTATCATTTTATGCTCTGATAATTTAGGTGAACCCTGAATTTGATACAAAAGCCTCATGGACTTTAATTACATAAATATATATTGAAGTTTAAAGAAGCATTTGGCTATTTAACCTTAAGTCAAAATTCCCAGAATTATTTGACTAACAAATCTCATTTCATTTTTCTCTTAATGCCTATTAACTTCCAACTGAATTAGTGTTCCTTGAAGGATATTTTTAAAATATCACTCTAAGTCTTTATAATCCCAGCTCCACACTCTCCCAACCACCACCAAAGCCAAACAACATTAACAACAATAATCACCAACACATTTACAACTTAAAGTCATTTACACCTCTGATTCAACATCTTGCTGCAGTTGTGACCTGCTTCTCGCCCTGGAAATGCCCTTGAAGGCTCTACCCTCGTCTGACCTCTTCTCTGGCATCCGTTCAGCTCCTTTGGCCAGTTCCGCAGTACTTGTCTCTAAAGAGTCATGTAATGGCTCTGACCTCAATAGACCCAGGTACCTGAATTCTTTAATTCTCCTATGTTTCAACCTTTCTCCCAGGCATTCTGCTCAGGTTCTAAATGTTCCCTGCCATTTAAACAATTGCCTTGTGAACAACAATTAATTTGATGATGGAAGGAATCAGGATGGCCAAAAGACCAGGAAAGCAAATTCCAATTACCTCTGCTAATGAAAAAGAGAAATGATTCGGAGAATCTAACGCCACCCCAGCTGACACCATCTCGAACTTTATCAGGAAAATGGTGGGTTTTCTCTTAGTCTAAGAGCCATCCTGTAATCTAAGTGACTTGTAGGGATACATCCACTCAACCACTTGGGTCAACTGACCTCACATGAAATTGTCAAATAACTTTGCTTCAGCATCATGGCAAATGCCAACTGATAGATCCTTAAGACTCTTGGTACTTCCAGACATAGGTAAAGTCTCTTTAGAATTATAAAACAGAACCAGGAGAGAGCTGCCACACTGAGAGCAAGCTTTGCCTTCAGGAAAAAGTGCCAGTGACCTGCCCCAGACCCTGTGGTCTCTGGGAGATATCAAATTGGACAAGATGAACACAAGCCTCCAAATGTTAGATTCTAGAAATAGGTACAGCTCTAAAGACATGAGAGGAAAAAAGCCACAAGACTCCTGGGAAGAGGCCTTATTTTGCTACTGGTCCTCTTTCAAATCATTTTTCAGAGCCCATGTTCATTCTCAACCTTTTTTAAGGGTTTATAACTTGGCTGCCTCCAGGATGGCTGTCACATTTTATGCTGGCTTAGAAAATCCTGCAGTTCTTCACAGTCTTCAGGCAGAAGTTAACAACATAGGTTTGAAGCCAGTTAGGCCAGGGTGTAGTCAGCTCACTGTATTTTGCAGCTTTCAGGAAGACTCCATGTGTCACAGTCAGTTTTGTGTTATTATAACAGAATACCTGAGACTGGATAATTTATTAAGAAAATATATTTATTTCTTATAGTCCAATAACAAGGTGCTATCATGAGGTGAGGGTCTTTTTTGCTACCTTATCCCACGGTAGAGGGCAAGTGACAATGAGGAAAACAGAAATCTTACTTTTATAACAGTCATTCTCGATGATAACTAACCCACTCCCAAGACACCCAACCCATTAGACAATTAACCCAGTCCCATGGTAAAAGCATAGTGAAGAAAGCAAAAATGGTCAATTAAAATAATTAACAACAACACAGCAGTGTTTAGCGTGTATAATAAAAAAAAAACAAACTACTTTACAGAATTTGCAGATCTACAGAAATATCAAATGAGAAAAATGATGAAAGAGAACCATCACAAAGCAGCTCTATCTTTATTGAACCTAACCCTTGCAAACAAAAGAAGCAGAGAAGCAACACAGCAAAGAATTCTTTGGGCATAAATTTCTTTGAACTTGTTATCTTATTAAATATAATACTGACCCAAACTAAAAAGCATTCAGTATTTTAATTGGCCAATACATTCACTCTCTCATAATAAAAATGGATTGAAATAATTTTGATCACTTTCATTTTTATCTAAAGTCCAATGAAATTTTCCACCAATCAATTCCATCCATACTTTGCACTGAAAATACTTCTAATGACGATGACTCTTGTGTACAGAAACTTCTATCATGCATCCTCCCCCAGCCACCAAAGCTAAATCAATGACCTGGCCTCTCAAGGTCATTTCCTGTCCTTGACCCTGCCCCTGCTTTTTTGGGGCTTCCTTCAGTCCATCTTGCCTGCCTCCAGACTCCACCCAGAATCAGAAAAGTAAAGGGAAAGAAATCCAGGAAATAGATGCACTTAAAACTGCAAACTCACCTCATTTGAAATTGATTAAAAGTAGAATAAGTGGCTGTTTTTAGGCTATTACTGGGCTTACTCAAGCCATTAATGAAGATTTTGCTTTTAAATGTAGTGGTATATGACCTTATGACTTAGATGAAAGCACTGCACTAACATATTTGAGAAATAGCAACTCAAAGCTTTCTCCTGCCCCTCAAGATGTATGGTTTTTTTTAATTCCTCACCAGAGCAAACACATATACTGATATTGATCTGCTGTCAAAAGGTGATTCCTGAAGACAAAATTAGTCTGCAAATCATCTTGCCTCTAACTAGATGCCTTTGAGTACAAACATGAGGATGATTCATCTTTTCCAAACAGAATGTAACTGGCAAAAATGTTGTATTGCTTTAATTTCACCTCTGGATCTTGGGAGAAAGTCAGCTCCGCTCTTTCTGAATGAGCTCCTTATTCTTCAACGCCTAGTCTGACTAGGGCAGGAGAGCACATCAACAGTCAGATTGCTTTAAGAACAGCTGGTTGACTCACTGATTGCAGTCAGCAAATTTTCTAGCTATGTCAGGTCCTGCCTCCTGGGAAGTAAAGATATTTCTTCAGCAGGTGGGACTTCTAAAATCAGCAGTGGCTCAGGAAACTCAAATGTTCAAGATCCTAGGCAGCCAAAACTTGCCTGTGTTTGAGGGAAACCTAATTATTCTTCATTGTTGTCAGCTGCATCAATGTCCTGACCATCACCCAAAAGAATTAATCAAACTCCCACCTGCACTGGGCACAGTACAAATGCAAGGGAAGAAATTGCTCCCTAAGTCTCCTGGTGGGCTTCTTCCTGAGTCTACTTAACCACTGTTATAGTCAGTTCTTTTCATTGCTGTGACTAAAACACCTGACAAGAACGATTTGAGGAGGGAACTTTTATTTAGAGGCTTATGGTTTCAGAGGTCTCTGTCCATAGGTGGCCGGCTCCATTACTTGGGGCACAGGATGAGGCCCATCATGGCAGAGGAGGATGGCAGAGGGAATCAGGTCAAGGCATCACACCAAGAAGCACAGAAACTCCATGCCAGACCAAGGCACGCCCCCAATGACCCACCTCCTCCAGCCACACATCAGCTTACAGTTAGCACTTAACCCCTACCAGGGGATTAACTCACTGATTGGGTTAAGGGTCTCATAACCCAATCATTTCACTTCTCAGCATTTTTGCATTGTCCCATATTTTGAGCTTTTGAAGTACACCTTTCATCCAAACCATAACAACCCCCATGTAGTGAACTTAATGGGGCAGGTGTATGCAATCATGTACCTCTATGGTCTGTGAATCCCTGCAATGGAGATACTGTGACTTATCACTCTTTTTCACTTTGTGTACTCTTTTGCACAGTGATACATAATTCAAAGGAAGATTCCAAATATTCGTGTAAGTGGAACCAAACCAAAATTTATCATCCAATAAAAACCATCAAGTGATCATTTATAGAAATATACTTTACAATATATTGTTAATTATATGTGTTATGATTTGAATATGAGGTGTTTCCAAAGCTCATGATCAGATTATAAAAGCTGTGACCTGAACAGTGGATTAGTCCATTTGACAGATAAACAATTCAAATAGACTAACTGGGTGGCAATGCAGGTAGGTGGGGCATGGCTGGAGAAAGTAGATTACTGGGGGCATGCCCTTGGATTTTATATTGTGCCACCTTGCTCTTCCAGGCTCCCACAAACTGAGCTGCTTTCTTCTACCATACCCTTCCACCATGATGTTCTTCCTCACTTAGGGCCCAGAGCAATGGAGTTGGCTGACTATGGACTAAAACTCCCTCCTCTAAATTGATAGTGTTAGGTATTTTCATTAAAGTAACAAAAACCTTACTAATATAGCATGTTTATAAAAATTATACAGATTATGACTGTATAAGCAAATCTCAATTGTTATCATTAATGCAAAAAAAAAAACATGAAGTAGTATAAAGCACAAATTAATTAAGATCATCAATATTTGCCTTTGGAATGTTATATGATTTTATACACACAAGTGTGATATGTGTTCAGGCAAATATTAGTTGCCTGTCCCCAACACATGGAGTCAGGTCATAGGGGAATATAATTCAGCATGTTCTAAAGGGCAAGGGATAGTCAGTGAGAAATGAAATAAGCAATCCCACTGAACCATTATATGAATTAGCTATGTGTGCAGGAGTGTATCGGGGCTGATGTGAGTTTTTGTGTATCTGTGTGCATACCTATGTATATGAATGCAGATTTCATTGCATTTGCCTTAAGTACAAAGTTATCGTAAAACTGTGCTAAACATCTTTAAAAACAGCCCTTTAAATGAAGTTCATTAATTAGATTCATTTATTAATATTAATATCTATATTTCACTTACCATGTACTACATTTTTTTAAACCAGGGGACAGAAAACTATGGGCTATGGATCAAATCCAAGTGGCTGCCTGTTTTGGCAAATAAAGTTATATTGGAACATGGTCATGCCCATTTATTTACACATTGTCTATGGCTGCTTTCACACTAAAATTGTTATGACTGAGATCCTATGGACCACACAAAGCTAAAAATATTTGCTAACAGAAAAAGTTCGCCAACCTCAACTCCAAGTAATTTACAATTACTAATTCATTCAATGCTTATCACAACCCTCGAAGATAGATAATACTATTGGAGGATATCATCTTTTATTTATTTGCTCATACTAAGCAAATAGAATCATTTTGTTTTTCTTTTTTGGTACTGGGAATTGAACCCAGAGACATTCTTCCACTGAGCTACATCTCCAGCCCTTTTCATTTTTTATTTTCAGACAAGGTCTCACTAAGTTGCTGAGGCTGACCATGCATTTACAATCCTTTTATCCTCCCAAGTAACTGGGATTACAGGAGGGTGCCGCTGTGTTCAGCTAAACAAAAACATTTTGATGAGGGCTTCACTAGTCTTATAAAGGCATGGAGGTAGAAAAGAATTCACAACATACTAGGGCTTCTGTGTTCAAACCACTCTGTGGACAATAAAGTCAGGAAAGCAACAGAAAAAGAAAGAAAAATAAGATTATATCAGAAAGCAAGACTAAATCACAAGGTACTCAATAAAGGATAGCCTTTATTCTTTTTTCAAGGAAGGTGAGTCTTGAAATGTGCCACAATGAAGGCAATACTAAATCTCTAGGTCCCAAAGTCTTCACCACTGAATTCATCCAAACATTTAAAAAAGAGAAATGTGAAGAGAAAAAAAATTACCTCAAATTTCAAAGTCATTTTGTTGGAAAATCTGTTAGCCAGTCTACCTTATGCAACTCAGGTAACCAGAACCAGGGCACCGTATTTCAAAGCTCTCTGTACTAGCAATGAGAACCTGCTATTTCCACCCACAGTCCCAAAGCAGGAGACAGCTGACACTTTGTAGAGTAAGGTAGAAACAAGAGCCAGCAAATTCCTTGCAATGGCCAAAGTCACACACAAAGTTGCAGTGTCCAGAAGCCTAGCAGGAAGCAGGACAGAGCATGCTAAGGTTGCCCCCCAGAAGCCAGCTCAGGAGGAAATCAGATAAGAAAACAAGAGATGGGAAAGGGGCATGCAATAAGGACAGCTCAAGCACTACAGGTTCTCAGGACAAAGCAGCTACTTCCAAAGGGAAAGATGCAATGGTGTCCTTCATCTGACCACAGAGAGAAATCACTTTCTTCTAGGTTCATGACCAAGCTCCACTAGGGACTTCTTAGAAACCACAGACACCTCAGCCACAGAGGTTTCTGTATTTAGCATACTTCCCCCCACCAACTCTAAAGCAGAGCTGTTCTCCAAGAACAAACTGCATGAGAGAATCCCTCTGCATACCCAGGAAATGCATCCAAATAGAATATGAAATTGCTGACCTCTCAGAGCCTTGTGTCTCAGAATAAATTGCTCATCTCTGACACAGACTCACTAATGTTATGCTGGCGATCTTCCATTTGCCCTCACCACCATCTCCTCCTCATCTCTGCCCCCTCAACCCCTTTAAAGCAGGCTCATTCCAAAAGCATCAACTACTTTTTTATTGCACAGACCGTATCCATAGACTTTCTGACTCCTTGCTGGGTCCAGCCAATGGGGAACACTACCATGAAATAGGATTGAGGAGGGGAGAGACAGGGTCAGGACTACTGGCCTCTCCCATGCAGAGCCCCAAGATGGGAGGGTCCTGTTCCAATCAGGCAGTTTGCAACTCCTAATTCTGTCCCGGGTTCCAGTAAGCACTGCTCTCCTTAGGCCTTTCATCCTCACACACACCTTGCTTGTACCCTCCATTACTTTGCCTGGTGAACTGCAATATTGTGGCTTTTCTCTACTTTGCCTTCTTGTTTGAAAACAGCTAATTTATTAAGCTTCCTTCAAACATTTGCCATTCCTTTGCTACTGTTGTTTCTGACTCTAGAGGTGAGGAAAATAAACTGAGAAAAGAACAGAAGCAGGCTGGAGGTCAGTGTTATGCAGCGCAGTCAAAGTGCTAGGTCATGACCATCAGGACCTATCCTAATGTCACTCTAGGATATTTCAAATCTGACATGGGAAAGAATGCTGGTGTCCGTCCTTGTTGGACATAGAAAACTGAAACAGAAGTCTATTTTACTTCAATGAAGTATCTGCACAATAAATGTTTGCATTTCAGAAGCATTTTTTTCCAAATAGTTGAAAAATATCTCTCCTCTCTAACAAGAATTTTGAAATTATTAGAAATTGTGTTTGTTTTCTTTTTCTTTTTCTTTCCTTTGCTTTTAGTTTTTTAAGTCATTAAAAAAAATCATTCTCAGGACTGGAGCGGTGGCTCAGTGGTTGCAGCATTTGCCTGGCATGCGCATGTACACGGGTTTAAACTCCAGCACCCATGTACACAGCTAAGTGTCAGAGTAACAAAAGCCATGTGAAAAACTCAATAAAAACTGATTTGCTCTCTCTCTCTCTCATTGTCCTTTTCTCTTTGGCAAAAAAGAAAGAAAGAAGGAAAGAAGGAAAGAAGGAAAGAAGGAAAGAAGGAAAGAAAGAAAGAAAGAAAGAAAGAGAAAGAAAGAAAGAAAGAAAGAAAGAAAGAAAGAAAGAAAGAAAGAAAGAAAGAAAGAAAAGAAAAATAATCATTCACTTCTATGCTACTAAAGTCTCAGCTTCTTTGTAGGGATAGCCAGGAAGGAAGAAATGCTTACTAACAGTCTTGCTGGTCAGTTTGAACTTGCCCCCAGAGAAGGCTTGGAAGACATGGTCCAACTCTGTATCACTGTCTAACTGAAATCCTGATTTCCATCCCCTTCTCAATACCCTCGCTTTAACTCCCATCTTCATTGGGGGAAAATGAGAAAGTTGAAAAGCAGGGGACTGTGAGTCATTTATTCTAGTCTCAATTGAACCAGACACTTGGAGTAAATATAAAAGGGGAGAAAGAGAGAGAGAAGATCCAGGTTCAAATTCTGGCCTATGAACTTAATAATTATACCATTTAAATGTTCAGATGTGCATTTTTGTCCTCTGTAAAATGGGCCTAAGAAAATGCTCTCACCCGTGCAGTGCAGTGTGGTTTGTTTGTTTGTTTGTTTGTTTAGGTACTGGGGGTTTATTCCAAGGGTGCTCTAACACTGACTTACACCCCTCAATCTGTTTTTTTTTTTTAAGAGAGAAGGACAGTGAGAGAGAGAGGGAGAGAATCAATTTTTTTTTATTTTTTATTTTTTCATATGGCTTTCATTGCTCTGACACTCAGCTGTGTATGTGGGTATTGGGGTTTGAACCCATGTACTCACTCATGCCTGGCAAGTGCCGCAATCGCTACAACCACTGAGCCACCACTCCAGCGCCCCGCCACAAATCTATTTTTATTTATTTATTTATTTATTTATTTATTTTTTAGGAAAGAGGGACAGTGAGAGAGACAGAGAAAGAGAGAAACAACTTTATTTTCACATGGCTTTAGTTGCTCCAACACTTAGTTGTGTATGTGGTGCTGGGGTTTGAACCTGGGTCCTCATGCTTGCCAGGCAAGCACGGAAACCACTAAGCCATCGCTCCAGCCCCTGTATTTTTATTTTTATTTTGAGACAGAGTTTCATTAAATTGCCCAGGCTGTCCTCAAAGTTGAAATCCTGCCTTAATCTCAAATACCCCAGTTGCTGATATTATAGATATGTGCCACCATACCCAATTTGCACAGTGTTATTATAAAATGTAAATAATATAATTTACATAAAAGCATACAAAATCTAATAAGCCTTGCAGTTTGTTCTAAAAACAACTTTTTTCCTTTTTTTTTAAATTCATTCCACATAGTCTTTCACATAGGAGGGAATCATTGCCACATAATCATGATCACATGCATAATGACAGAGCAAGCCGAGGCTGATGCCAATTCATGCTCTCCCCGCTTTGGGTTCACCCTGATCCCATGTTTCCCCTACTTTAACTCTATGTTAGTTTGGCTTCTCATGGAAGTCGAAGGTTCCCCACTGGGTTGATTCCCCCATACTCCCTCCCTCCATCCTCCTTGATATCCTTCCTATTCCCTCCCCCCATCCCTGCCACCCTCCCTTCATCCGCCAGCATCATAGGCAAGGTTCTCCCTGCTCATGTAAAAATTCACACATGTTGAGGTTATTAGCTTAGCCATCTATCATACTGTTTCCAGTTGTATTCTAGCTTCCACAAATGAGAGAAAACATTCAGCCCTTGAGTCTTTGAGTTTGGGATATTTCACTTAGCATAATTTTTTCCATCTCCATCCATTTGGCTGCACATGCCATAATAAGTTTTCTCTAATAGCCAAGCAGAATTCCATAGTATATATGTACCAAAGGACCTCTACAATGAAAACAATTGAACATTAAAAAAAAGGAAATTGCAGAAGACCTGAGAAGATGGAAAAACATTCCATGTTCTTGGTTAGGCAGAATCAATATAATCAAAATGACCATTCTACTGAAAGCCCTACACAAATTCAATGCAATCCCCATCTAGTTACCAATGACATTCTTCACGGATAAAGATAAAGCAATTCTCAAATTCATATGGAATAACATAAGACTCAGAATAGCCAAAATATTACTAAGCAAGAGAGAGGAAGCAGGAGTTGTCACAATTCCTGACCTGAAAACAATTTTTTAAAAACTAGTGGAATTGAAGCCATTGTATCCAAAGATCACATATTAATTAAGGGCTTGGCAGTGATTCAGAAAATGCATACAGAACAGAGTATGCCTCTGAAGTTTGCAACATAATTCGGGAAACAAGCTGAATATACCTTTACTGATTATTAAAGAGTGTTAGTAAGTATGTCTGGACTGCTAAGTTGTGTCATTAAAAAATAACCTCAGGTTCAAAGAAAAGAGAGAATAAATCAAAGATGTCTTCACAGAGGAATTTTGAGTATAATAATAAGAGTTCACATTTATTATTTCTTATTATAACTTTAAAGCATATGTTTTAATCAGCTTTTTCACTGCTGTGACTAAAAGACTCAAAAAGAACAAATTAGGAAGAAAGGTTTATTTAGAGGCTCATGGTTTTAAAAGTCTCAATCCACAGAAGGCTGGCTTCATTCCTCGGGGCTCAAAGTGGGGCAGAACATCATGGTGGCAGAGTGTGGCAGAGGGAAGCAGGTCAAGGTATGGCTCCAGGAAGCAGAGAGAGAAACTTGAAGCCAGGTACAAAATATATGCCCCAAAGGCATGCCCCCAGTGACCCACCTCCTCCAGCCACACTCTTCCTGTCTTCAGTGGCCAGTTACTGCCTATCAGGGGATTAACTCACTGCTTGGCTTAAGGCTCTCATAACCCAATCATTTTAACTCTAGGTCTTCCTGCATTGTCTCACACAAGTTTTTGAGAGTCACCTTTCATTCAAACCATAATAGCATAAAGTTAAGCTCTTTACATATTTACTCATCTAAATCTCAAAATAAGCACAAGGGATAGTTGTTATCATTATCCCCATTTTTACAGATGAGGAAATTAAGGTTCAGAGAAGAGAGTACAAGTGTCTTGCTCAATGTGCACAATTAAGCTGTGGAAGAGCAAAAATTCAAACCTGAGCAGACTGACTCCAGAGCCCTTGCTTTGGAGCCCACTGCTCTGCCACATCCAGGTGAGTGTGCCTGGGGCTGACAGTGCACAGGGATTCTGCACACTTCATTGCACAAGGTGCCATCAGGCCCCTTCCATCCTCACTCCTTCTTATGCAATAACTAAATAAGAATTAGAAGAGGTTCTGCTGTCAGGTCTGTGAGCAAACTCCCTATGTAACCTTGGGAAATTTCATATCTACTACCATAGTTGCTTTTGAATAAATCTGAAATACTAATACTTTCCCAAATGTACCTCAACTATCAGAATAAAAAGAAAGGTGACAAAAGAGAAAGCCTATTGAGAAATATAAAATATCTAAAAGAGAAAATTTTCATCATCATAATTTCTTATTGATTGTGTTATTATTCTAGCCAAACTCATGGCCAGAAGGTAGAGTTCTAATTGCAATCTGTGAGGACCAAGGGGAATCTGAAAAATGCATGTGGCTGGATCAGCATAGCCTGACAGTCCCCAAAGGACTACTGCAGGGTACACATCCTGCAGCAGATGGGAAAACAAATGTGCAGATCTGGATTATTTGGTGATGCATGGATGCAGAAGAAAAGAAATTACTTTGAGAACCAACCTCTGTTTTGTCATTTTATACAGGACTACTTAATGTTTCATTTTCCAGTTTCTCTGACTATACATGAAAGACACAGGGTTCTTAAGTAAAAGATGAAATAGGAAAATGGACAAAGAATAGCAAGATGGTTTTCTTCTTTTAAATATACACTTCTACCCTAGCAGCATAGAGAAGCCCTAAGGGAGCATTGAGACAAATTTTTTTAAAAGGACATCTGCTGATTCAGAGAACACAATCTACCTGAGGGCACCTAAGCAAACTCACATGGACCCGTCCACTGTTAAGTGACAAAAATCAACCAGATGAATCTGCTGCTGCCAAATTGAAAGTCTGACAGTGCCACTTGACTAGAGGAACAAAGACTGATCCTTTGACCAAGTGTGGGAGCCTTAAAACACATAAAATGGAAGTAACAAGACAGGAAAGCTCTGTTTTGCATTTGATAATCTGAAAAAGCAAAGGGAAAAGAATTAGTATTTCCTGTGCTTGCCATGTCTGGTGAATTAAAAGGAATTTTTACTTGGCTAAGTAGAATGCAGGAATAGAAACACAGATGTGGCAGAAACATTGACAACTATTCATTCACTATTTTACTCATTCATAAATCATTCAGTGACTGTCAAGTAATTAGCTATATGTCACATATTCAAACTCAGAACTAGGTACTATGAATAAAAAAATGAATGAAGTACTGGGTGCAGTGACACATGTCTGTAAACCCAGAGGCTCTTGAGGCTTAGGCAGGAGGATTGTAAGTTCAAAACCAGCCTCAAAAACTTAGCAAGCTTGTTTGATTGTTCAACGAACAAATTTCTGAATTAAAAAAAAAAACTTAGTAAGGCTGTGCCATGACTAACTTAGTGAGACCCTCATAATAAAAAAATCTTAAAAAGGGCTGGGAAAAACAAAAGAAAGAAAGAATGTGAATGAAGTGAGACAGGCATGGTGGTGCAGGCCCGGAATCCCAGCTACTAGGGAGGCCAAGGAAGGAGGAGTCAAGTTCAAGCCCAACTTAGAAAGACTCTGGCTCAATAATTTTTTTAAGAAAGTTTTAAATAAAAATTAAAAAGGGGCTTGATATGTAGCTCAGTGGTAAAGCACCCCATGAGTTCAATCCCTAGTACCACACTCACATACAAATAAAGAATGAAGACTATCCCTTAATTAAAAAAAAAAAAAAACTCAAAATGTAGTGGCAGAAACAGAAGTAAGCAGAAGAATATAATGTCATGGGCTTACATTCAAAGATGAGATGGGTACAAGGTCCCAGGGAACCCCTAAGGGTGTGGGGAGCAGGAGGATGCTAGTGGAGAAATCGCCCCAGCCCCAGAGCTGAGTGCTTCTGTGTCAGTAGGGATGCTCCAGGTAGGGGTGGGGGATTTTCCAACAAGAGGGCCTACTTAGAGAATGAGCTGGACAATGGTTTATGCTGGCAACTTCAGAAGGCTCCTCCTTACTACAGTGTAAAATAGAAGGCAGGAAATGGGGGAGAAGAAGCTGACTTTCTCAGAAGGAGCTTGCGTTTCATCCCATTGGTTAGGGGTTCTCAAATGTCAGCATGCTTCAGAATTATCTGAAGGGTTTTTAAAGATCCGCTTGCCCCCAGTTCCTGATTCAGTAGGTCTGGGTGGGATCTGAGAATTTGCATTTCCAGCAAGTTCTCACATGGTCCAGTTACAGGTGGTCCTGAGACCACCCCAGAGCAATAGAATACTCTATAGGGCTTCAAGCAAGAGAGTGATAAGGCCAACTGTGCTCTCAGGAGCCTGGGGTTTCTTGGACAGGCTGCATTGAGGGGGCAAGGATGAAAGGCAGGGAGGCCAGTTAGAAGGCTGTGGTTGGAAAAGACATAACTGTCAGCTAGCAATTCTATGTGTATTACCCACAGAACATGGGCAAAACTATGAATCATGTGCAATGTCTAGTTCTTTCAGGCGGGTACTGAAAGTAAGCAACAACAAGAAAATAAGAGGACCTGATGCTGCTTAAAACTCTAATGCTCTGATTAAAAACAAGGCTCTATTCTCTTATTAAAACCAACACTCTATTCTCTTATTAAAAACAAAGAAGAAAGATTAGTTTCCTATTCCTCATCCCAGGCTGGTCTGTTTGACAAAATCGTAAATGGAAATGCCCCTTAAGAAAGAAGAAAGATTCCTACCCTGAAAGGGAAATGAAATAATCAGGGTTTAAGAATTAGAAGTGAAGATGAGTATGCCCATACCTGTAAACCTATTCCAGCATCACAACACATTTAGTAGTTGCCTTTTCCAAAGCTGAGTTCATCAGAATCCCTCCCCGGGAATCTGAAGATCAATGAGAGAGGCATGGAACTGAAACATGTTGGAGAAAAGTCATCAGAGCAAAAGTTCCCAGAATCCAGAGAAGCCCTGGATAGATCTCTCCCTATGCCATTCAGTGTGTCCTGAATTCTAAGAGTGACCCCAGTATTACCTAATAGCTGTATCACCAATCATTTGTGACAAGAGCCAACTTGTGTTTTTTTTGTGTGTATGTGGTTTGTTTTAAATATACAATCCACCACACATCAATGCTTTTATAAAGTATGATTATAACACCATCGTATGCACAAGAAGATCATCACACAAATCTCAATTGAGGGAATACTCTACGAAATGCCCAACAAGTACTCCTCAGGACTGTTGAAGTCATCAAAAATAAGGAAAGTCTCAGAAACTATCATAGCCAAGAAGAACCTAAGGAGACACAATTAAATGTAATGTGGCATCAGCATGGGATCCTGAAAAAGAAAAGGAAATTAGATAAGATTGAGGAAATCTAAATAAACTGTGAATCTGGTTAATCACAATATTTTAGTATTAGTTCACTAATTGTAATCTGTCTATATTACCAATGATAATAATATTGTTATTAGCAATAATAATGTTAATAATAAGGGAAATGGCATTCGATATATGTATATGTTAATCAGCTTTTAGTCACTATGACCAGAATACCTAACAAGAACAACTTAGAAAAAGAAAAGGTCTGAGGAGCTAACAGCTTCAGAGGTCTTGGACTATTGCTCTTGGCCAAGGTGAGGCAGCATATCATGGATGAAGGGCAAACAGGGACAAAAGCAGCTCGCTTCTCAGTGGCCATGAAGTAGAGGGGGAAAACCCACAGGGAAGATGAACCCTTCCAAGGCAAGCCCTCAGTGACCTACCTCCGCCAGCCATGCCCCACCTGCCTACAGTTACCACCCAGTCTGTCAATTCAAGTAGGATGGACCAATGAGGTTACAGCTCTCATAACTTCAGCGTTGCACCTCTGAATATCCCTGCATTAGCAGAGGCTTTGGGGGATACTTCATAACCAAACCATAACAGTATATGGGAACTCTCTGTACCAACTCTGTATCTTAAAAAAATGTAGTACTGATGGAAGACAAATTAGGTCCAACACTTCAGCATTTGGGAGTAGGCAAAGACTTTCTCAACATGTCTCCTAAAGTGAAGGAAGTAAACTCAAAAATCAGTGATTGAGATGTCATAAAGCTAAAAAGCTTTTGCACTGCCAAGGAAATAATCAAATTAGTCATGAGGTTCCCTATAGAATTGGAGAGAATCATGGACTGTGATTCTTCTGACAGGGTCCCATATCCAGTATCTACAAAATCCTTAAAAATCTCAACTTCAAAAACACAAACAACTCAATCAATAAAGGGGCCAAAGAACTAAATAGAAACTTCTCAATAGAGGACATTGATCAGTCCAACAAATACATGAGAAAGTGCTCTAAATCACTAGAATTCAGAGAAATGCAAGTGAAAACTACATTAAGATATCATCTCACGCCAGATTGGCAAAAATGAAGAAAATAAACAATAATAGATGCTGGAGGGGCTGTGGAGAGATAGGCACACTAGCACACTGTTGGTGGAAATGCAGACTGGTACAGCCCCTCTGGAAAGCAGGGTGGAGAATCCTCAAGAAACTAGGGATGAGCCCATCATATGATCCTGCTATTCCTCTCCTGGGTATTTTTCCAGGGGATTTAGAATCAGCACATTACAGTAACACAGCGAAATCGATGTTCACAGAAGCTCAATTTACGATAGCTAAATTATGGAAATAACCCAGATTCCCTCACTGGATGAATGGATCCAAAAACATATACATGGTACATATATACCATGGAGTTTTACTCAGCAATTAGAAACAATGATATTGCAGCCTTTGAAGATGAATGGATGGCTATGGAAGAAATTATGCTGAGTGAAATAAGCATAACTCAGAGAACCAAGGGTTGAATGTCTTCTCTCATCTGTGAAGGCTGGAGCTAAACCCTGGCCATTGAGAAAGGAGGTCTATTATCATGTTTTAAATCTGGATAAGGTGTAATGACATAAAACTTAAGGCATTCATATAGATGTATTGGGAAGGAGCGGGGGAGGTATAAAGGTAGGTAACTGGGGGTGGATCTTGGGGGTAAATCTAATTTTCAGAATTTATATATATATTATATTATTTCGTTTGAAGCTTGTTTGATTATTCAACAAATAAATTTCTTAATAAAAAAGAAAAGAAAAAGATGTACAAAATACAAACTCAAAATGTATGATATTCAGCAGATATAAAATTATATTTCAATAAATAGATGAATGAATATTCAGAAGAAAAGAATAACAATTGTACACTTTTTATTAGAATGTGTATGGAGGCAAATGAAGAATTAGTGATATAATCATAACTTTTGTCATTTTGCAATTGTAACTAAACAAAGAGCTACCTGTGAAAGAATAAGTTCCCATATTAAACACTTAGGTGTACACATTGAAGAAGCAGCATGATTTTTAGCGTTAAAGTTCTTAACACGACAATTGAGTGTGCTTAATACTTGTTAATGTATCAGATTATTTGGATTGGACACAGAGCTCCTCACGGTGATAATATATATCTAAATTGTTTCTGTATTTTAACAACACTAAGGAGTAGAGAAGCCAGTCTTACAAAAGTACTTTGACAAGAGGATAAGAATGATTTTTAAGGGAATTTTCGTGAACTTAGTATATTTATGTCTGATAATTATTCAAAATGAAGAAAACAATATGGTATTTTATTTTCAATCCTCCATCAGTTACCACCTCAAAAACTTTTCCCATGAAGTTGTAATTAAATTTAAATGATCTCTCAGTGAAAGGAATGACTGTCAAATCAATGAATTTCTTATGTAATGGACTTCTTTTAATGAAAAGAAAAAGGCCAAAATTCTGCCAAAATCCATAAGGTGTTTGGTGATAACTTCTTGCGTTTTTGGAATATCAAGATCATGACTTACTTGATGGTTGTTGTTAAGTTATGGAAAATGTCATAACAATCTGTAGAAACCATTCTCCCAAGCTTTTAACTTTTTTTTGTCCTTTGATCTTATCTGCCATTGAAAATCATGCTGTACTCCTTCCTTTCATGAAAGTATTAAGATCATTATAATATCAAAGATAACAGACAAATAAACAAGTCCAGCCATCCAATTCACCTCTTTAGAAAGATAAGACCTATTTTCTTATCTTGAAGAAATACTGAGTTTCTTTTGTAGATCAAACATTGTCAAGTTTTCTTTTTATAATCATTGTGCTTCAATATGCAATGGGAATCATTTAAAATTCTTCTTACATATTACCACAGAGTAAAGAAAATAGTCTAGAATGCAGAGTCTTACCCTGAGTTAACCTGCAATTGTTACAATGTCATTTAGCACATCTTCTATTTTGGCTGAAATTTTTTTCACAGCAAGATCTTTTCAATAAAGGAAGCAATGTGTTGGTTTTGCTTCTGGCTCCAGATCCTTGATTTGGATAGTTTCTCTGGGAAATTTTCTTTTCATTGTAATTGGGACATCAGAGAATATTTCTACACAAAACTTAAACTCTAAAACATACTTGTTAATTTTGTAATCCTTCACAATTTTTTGTAGTTAGGATTTAATTATAACCTCAATGATGAAGCTGGGAAAAAAAGAATTCTTCAAACCACCATCTTGTTGAAAATGCACATGTATGAGAACGAGTCAGTGATATCTATGCATATGCCAAGTCTGTGAGGAAAAGCATTTTGCCAGGCTTGCTTACCTTTTAGTTCGTCTTCCGTATCATTACCAAGTTAAAAAATGAATCAAGCAATTGTGTCATTTAAGGGTGATATCTGACCTACTGCTTTAAAGCATGTTTATCCAACGTTTCCAAACTAACATCTTTGAAAACTTCAAGAGTTACACATGGTTTGTAATGTTAGCAACATGAGGTTCTATTTTATTCATGAAATATCAAACATCTATTTCTTCCATTTTTTTGCTTCATCAGACTTTTGAAGAATTCTCTTAGATTTTAATTTACTTCTTTATTTTTTGTGTATACATATCACTTACATTTTGGTAGTTTTACCTACCACTTCTCTGCAAATTTAATCCAACAACACATAAAAAGTTAATACATGCTGGGCATAGTGGCACTCGCCTGTAATCCTACCAACTGAAGAAGCTGAGGCAGGAGTATTGCAAGTTTGATGCCAGTCATAAGAACTTAATGAGGCTATAAGCAACTCAGTGAGACTCTGTCTCAAAATAAGAAACAAAAAGGGCTCAGGATGTAGCTCAGTGGTTAAAGCACTTCTGGATTCAATTCATAGTACTAAAAAAAAAAAAGTTAATACATGAGCAATTAAAATTTATCCCAGGAATGTAAGGCTGATTCCATTTATATGAAATTCTGCAGAATGGAAACTAATCTAAACTAATGGAACTAATAATTATAGCGCACTAGTAGTTGCCTGGGGATGGAGTCAGGGTGGGCAGGAGAGGTCAGAAAGAAGAAAAGGCTGCAAGGAGACTTAAGAGTGATACATTAGCAAAGCCCCAAGCAACTTGGCGAGACCCTGTCTCAAAAATCAAAAATATAAAAGACTGGGGATGTGGCTCAGGGGCTGAGCACCTCTGGGTTTAATCCCTGGTACCAAAAAGAAAGAGAGAGGGAGTTATGGTTTGAATGTGAGGTGTCCTCCAAAAGCTCACGTGTGCAATTCTGGAGGGCTGACATGGAATGACTGAGTAGTTAATTCCCTTATAGGGATTGACTGGCAACTGTAGGCTGGTAGGGTGTGGCTGGAGGAGGTGGGACACTGGGGTCGGGTCGTGCCTTGGGGAATGTATTCTGTATCTGGCGTGGAGTTTTTCCCTCTGCTCTGCTTCCCCACACGCCGCCTTGAACTGCTTGACTAAGGAGCGGTGCCTGCCACCTCAAGCCCGGAAGAAAGGAGCCAGCCTTCCGTGGACTGGGACCTCTGAAACCAGGAGCCTCAACATAAACTTCTTTCTTCCTAAAATGTATTCTTGTCAAGTCTTTCAATCACACTATGGAAAAGCTCACTAATATAGAGGGCAATGTTCATTATCTTGATTGTGGTAATGGGTTCCTTGGTGGGTATATATGTCAAACTGTGTGCTTTAAATACGTACATTTAAATTATACCTCAAGAAAGCTGTTTTTTAAAATAGAGCCTACATGCATTAAAATATCATACTGTACCCCATAAATGTGCAATTATTATCTGTTAATTAAAAATAAAAAATAAGGCTACTTTGCAAGTTTTATTTTGCTTCAAAACAATTTAGCTTTCTAAATTTAATGCAAATCAATAACAGCAATGCCATTATTATTTCAATTTTGTAAAAAAAAAAACCCAAAATATCACTGAGACATAAGCATACAGCAAAAAAAATTCCAAGCTGGCATGTCATCTATTGGCATATATAAGCCATAAAGAAATTCTGGATATTATACAAACTGTATTTCACTCTCTACTCCACCCCATCTCAGATATTCTATGTGTACATTAGAATGCAGAAGACTCCACAGGTCACTTTCTTAACTCTGTTGGACCCAAGTTCCTTTTGCCAGATAACTCTTAGCATCCCATAGAACTGGTATTCATGGAATACACTGTAGGAAATAGCTGTAGACCATGGGTGCTAGTAGAGATCAAGTGAGGGTACGAATAGTCAGGAAATGAGAGGAGACTCATAGCCATAATATTTCAATAACCTGTGATGCTCAAAAGTTGGACCACTAAGCTGTACCCAAATCAAGATCCACAGATATGCTAGATACTCCCGCTTTCTTTTAATTACATTTCAAGTGTTCTAAAAAGGAGGAAGATATAAAAAGTGATAGTAAGGTCCAAAGTCAACACATTGTCTAATTTTGCTTCTTCCATGCTTTGCCAATCTGTCCTTGCCAAATTTCTCTACTATCTTAGCTTCAGATTAGCCCCCAATCCTTTGAAGACTAGGTTAAACCATCTGTAAATTTTACATCTTTATGGTTCTGCAACTGAGAGATTCACTATCACAAAGTTAAAAAAGGAGAACATTAATTTCAAAAGTGTTGAACATATGTCTTCAAAAATATCCCTTAGTGAGTGAATGTGACTTTATATTCTTTATATACACTTGTGTGTATATTACTTTGAAAATCAATCCCTACCTGACTGGACCTTCTGAAGGCCCTCCTTTGCATTTCTCCTCCCTTCACTCTACACCCTATTTCCCCAAAGACACTCTTCTATTCTTGAATTCCAAACCTCAGTGTGCTACTGAGTGTCAGAAAAAAATAGGCCACCCAGCCACAGCAGAGAAGCCTTGTGTGACTCTCCAGGTTATTCATGCTTAGACATCCCAGATGAATTGCTCCTGAGGATGTGGGATTGACAGGCCAGGCATCTGATTCTCAACATTCAGAAATGAAATCCAAGTTTTCTATGTAGTTTTAGAGAAAAAGAAATCCAGCCAGAAGATTGACTTCTAACCTCCTCTGGCTGACACTGTGGATGCAAGATTCCCATCCAAGTGCTGTTAAATATAACCTGCTTAACCATGCACACATCTCATACACACATCTTTGATTCTTGTCCTAGTGTTCCATCCTCCATACAGCCTTCACTGCTCTTCATAGCACTTTAGCCAAGCTAGGAGCCAAGGTAACAGTGGCCACATTTCTCAGACCCTTTGTAGAAAACTACATTTGTCATCAGACTTGTCTTTGAGCTGCTATGTCTTCACTGTGCTGTTACTTGAGGATTAAAACAATAGTTTCTGGGCAGGAAAACAAGTTTTTCCATGGAAACATCTTTTTCTATTGTCTTAAAATCTTATGATCAGAGAACTTTGGGTATTTCACAGAAATCCTTGGTTATTATAAAAATCTCTATCCTAAAGTCCTTATATAAATTATAAAACTCTTCTACATCTGTTATCATATTTAATTCTCATAACTGCCCCCATGGGATAGACAGTGCAGATATCAGAGTGCCAATTCAATAGATGAGCATCATGAGAATTCTATTGACTCATAACTGGCAAATCCAAGGAGTATATCTAACTAAAGGCACTGCTGAACGCAGGATTTCAAAATTATATCACTCGGGTGTCCAATATCCATCTTGGAGAAACCAAATATCTTGACCAAGTTCATACAGCTAATTAGTAAGAACTGAATAACAGCCTCCAAATCCAAAATGTTTGATGTTTTCTCATACAGCCTCTTCTGATATAAAGAGAAAAGTCTATTTTCCCTAACTAGGATTAATTTTCTTTTGGTCTATATTACTATGCTTCTATTGTACTTCCTGTCACATTACATTATAGCTCTTTGTTAATGCATCTATATTCTTTTCCCATGAAGGCAGACATTGTCTTTATCATCCAGTAAATGTCTTTGAAATTGAATTATCATCAGAAATAAATTTATTAATGGTCTGGCTCAAAACATTCATTTTCTCTCTCTCTCCCTCCCTTCCTCCCTTTGCTTGAGAAAAACTTAGAAGGAGCTATGAAAAGCCAGTTATAGTCTTAGTTCTTGTCTTTTCATGGATTCTAACCTAAGACAGACAATAGATAGACACAGATGGTCACAGTAAACATCTATAAGATAAAAATGAAAAAGAGGTAGTAAATGAAGAGATCAGAGGGTGAATGAACCAGGGCTTTGGGCTGCAGTAGTAAGGTTTAGAAAAAAAGTACAAAGAACTTACAGTGGCTCATAGAACTGGAAAATGCAAGACATATATTTGACTAAAAGCACAGATAAATCCAATGTTTCAAATTATATCTCTTGGATGTCCAAAACCAATCTCAAGCCTAACATTTAAAAATCTTGGGCTCTTAATCTTCCTCTAAAATCTGCTACTGCTACATCTTCTACATCTCAGTAAATGACAGCTCAACTCCATGTTTCAGTCATTTAGGCAAAAACCTCTACAGTCATCCTTGACACCTGTCTTTCTCTGTTCTTCCATATCCAGGCCTTCATCAGACTGTAGGTCACACCTTCTAAAGGTTAAGTTATAGTTTGGATGAAAAGTGTCCCCCAGATGCTGGCATGAGAGAAGTTTGAGAGATGAAATGATTAACCCAAGCAGTGAGTTAATCCCCTGACGGAGATTAACTGGCAACTAAAGGTAGGTAGGGTGTGGCTGGATGAGGTGGGTCAATTGGGGCATGTCTCTCGGGTACACATTTTGTATCTGGCTTGAAATTTCTCTCTCTGCTTCCTGGAGCCATGTCTTGACCTGCTTCCCTCTGCCACACTCTGCTGCCATGATGTTCAGCCTCTCCTTGAGCCCCAAGGAATGGAGCTGGCCATCTATGGACTAAGACCTCTGAAACTGAGACCCTAAGTAAGCTTTTCCTCCTTAATATTGTTCTTGTCAGGTCTTTTGCTCACAGCAACAAAAAAACTGACTAAAACAAAAGGCATCCAAATGTAACCTTCTTACTACTTTTCCTAAACCAAATCATCACTCTTTCACCTAAATCATTGTAATAGTCCTTGCTTCTCCAAGTCTATTATCAACATAATGTGCACAGATATGGTTTAAAGTAAATCTAATCATGTTGCCCCTCTACAAAATCCTCTAGTGCTTTCTAAACTCACTCCACTGTGGCTTATAAGGCCCTACATTGCATGCTTTTCTTACCTCTTTGACCTCACCTCCTCTGCTCCACACTGGCTTCCTAAATCTTTCTCAAACTCTGAGCATGTCCTCACCTCAAGACCTCTGCATTTGCTCTTCCCTTTGCCCAAATTCACTTCCTTCAGATATCCACACAACTCACACGCTCATGTTTTCCAGATCTTTGCACAAATATGTCACAAATGGCAACACTCCCTACCACCAACCAGTATTCCCTGTTGTCCTTCTTCATTGTTTTTCTCCACAGCACTTATCAAACATGATGCATGATTTACTACTTTGTTTTGTTTATTGTCTGTCTCTTCCTACCAGAATAATCAAAAACAAATTTTCTCCATTGGAAGTCACCAGTGTGTTCCACAAAGAAATGATGGACAGTTGCATCCTTCACCCTCCTCTGCATTGAACTATGTCACTGGGACCTGAAGTCTCATATGTTTCCTTGTCCAAAAAACCTCAGCTTTTTCCAATGTTCTTTTTTCCATTTGGGTCAGACCTAGTCCTGGACCTAGGTTATAGAACAAGACACCATCATGTCTCTTCTTAAACCCTTAGAATTGATATTTGGACTGAAGACATTTTCTTCCTGTAGACCAATAAGGTCTCACAGCCAAGATCCAGTTAGGACCAATCCAACTTTGACAAAAAGTTCTGTCCACCAATATCCATTCTTCCCTCTTTAATAACAGAACTCCTCAGTCTTTGCTGGGCAGGCTGTGTGGTTATGACAATAAATGCCATCCAACTCATGTGATCAAAGTGATGTGCACCACTTACAGGCCATGCCCCTAAAAACGAATGTGCATATACTTCCCTCACCCTGTCCCCTTTTTCTCCTCCTCACCAGGGAAATAATAAATGATCATCTGCCTTGGGCTCAGAGGTGGGGGCTTTCTGTATTAAGGGCACCATCCCTTCCCTGGCAGCACTCTGGACTGTGATGTGAGGGAAGAGGTAAACTTCTGTGCCATATGAGCCAGTATACCTTGGAGTTTCTTTATTATAGCAGCCTGGTCAATACCCTAACTCCCACTAAAATTATAATTAGAATGCCTTTCTTGTCATTGAGAATTTTATGAGCAAAGAAAATAATTGAGGGACTGTGAAAGGGGAGTAGAAGAAAGAGTAAGGGCTCTGAATTCCAGATCCAATTCTGCTGTAGAACTCAGGGTCTTCTAACATCTTAAACCCTCAGAATTGATATTTGTACTGAATGAAATAACCACAAGAACAACTGCCAATATGTGATACATACATATATATATATATATATATATATGGTTTTACAAGCATAGAATATTTCTGGAAGAATACCAGTGAAATTGCTGAGGAGCTACCCCTGAAGATTAAAGCTGCAGGACAGGAGAGAAGAGTGTTGGAATGAAAAGAACTTATTTATGATGCATTTTGAATGTTAGTCCATGTGCAGCTCCTCACAAAATAAGAATATTTAAACCTTTAGATGTCAACAAATCTGGGCTGTAGCAGTGGCTCAGCAGTTACAGCGCTTGCCTGGCATGCACGAGGATGTGAGTACAAACCCCAGCACCACATATACAACAAAGTGTTCGACCAATGAAAGCCACATGAAAAACTAAATAAAAAATCGATCCCCCCTCTTCTCTCTCTCTCTCTTCTCTCTCTCTCTCTCTCTTTCTCTCTCTCTTTCTCTCTCTCTATTAAAAAAATAAAGTCAACTAATCTAAACTTAATCATTAGAGATGGTTAAAATCTCCACTATTATCCCTTTACCTCTTATAAATGGTTTTCATCCTTCTGGAGTGACCACAGCCCACAGTGGTGCAATGAGAAAAATAAAGTGCACCATCTATAAAGGCCATTGTTAACAATGAATGTGATAGCAAAATTCCTCTTGGGTATGCATATCATGGATTTCAACAGAAAGCAAGCAAAATCAGGATTTTCCCCAATGTAATTTTTGTGTTTCCAGTGGAGGCAGGAATCGGCAGCTGCCTAGCATCCTTGGAACTTTTCCATCAACTCCCTGCCTCCCTGTCACCCTCTCCCACAACACACACACACACACACACACACACACACACACACACACACACATCATTTTGTAAAGGTCATCCCTTAATGAAGGTATTGCCAAGTCAGGGTAGGGACAGCTGAGTCTCAGCCCTCATTGTGCTAATCCGTGCTGTCTGCCAACACCTCATCGGCATTGAAGTCAATATTTCATCTGGAAGCTGAAATTAATTCATCACCCCTCCTGTAAGCAAAACTACTCCTGAAATAAAAATTTTACAACATTAGGTTGGAGGAGGATCACTTAGCATCTGAAAACACTTCCCCTGTGACCTTGAGCTTTTATTGCTTGGAAGCCAAAATGAAATCTCTGAGTCAAGATTTATGAATAAATAATTAACCATGAAAATAAAAGCAGCACTGAAAAGGAAGTATGTCCTTTCCATTCGTAGCCAAAGTTTCTTTAGTGGGGGGGGGGTCACTCCCCTGTGCACATAAGGTTTTCAAAACACACATGTGCACGCACACACACACACACACACCCCAAGAACTGAAGGCCCAATAACCACAGGAACCATGAAATATTGTATAGATTCTGCACAGTCTGACTGTTCCATGTGCCTTCCTGAGTCTCCAGAATGTGCTCATATCACCCAGACCCTGAACAGCCACGACAGCTGGTGCAACCTCCATCCTCCTCAGGGTTGGCTCCTCCCCACCCCACACCACCTTCCCAAGGAATTCATGGGCATGCCTACCCAGTATTCCACCTGCCAGCCACTTGCTTCCCAGATATGGGGTCAGAGGGGCAGACAGTAGAGAATGAGTCCCCCAGAGATGACGCTGGGCTCACCCAACTCCACCACAGGGTGGGCTCTGTGAGATCAATACATTCATGAAAAAAAATGATGGCCTTGGGGAATGTTCCACCCTCTGTCCAGGCAAGAAAAGAAATCACAAATAGAGCTCCCTCCTTTGTTTAAATGAAACCTCAGCATTCAGAAGAAACTGGTCCCCAGTCTGGGGTTTCTGCTATAACTCTCCTAAGCTCCCTGTGAAGAACTACACAGGGAGCTTCCCCCCTCCTAAAGTATGAACCTCCTACTGAGCTGCCCATCATTTTCCAACAAGGAAAGCTGCCCAGGGTGCATGAGAGGAGCCCTTGCTGCCCAGAGCATCCCAGGGCTACAATCCATGAGTAAACATAAAAAGCCCTTGAACTCCTTCCTTCCAATGCTGAAATCTAGCATTTTAAGTTTTCATGGTTCCTATTGTTTTTCTTTAAACTGCTCTACTCTACTGCCTGGCTGACTCATTTTTGTCAAGGATTCTCTGAAGAAAGATAACGGATCAAATTAAACTGAAGCCCAACCCCTTCCCAGCCTCCTGGCCTGCACCAGGCTCTCCTTCCCAGGGCTAAGTGAAGGGGCACTAGCCTCCAGGCTGCGGGGAGCCCTGTCCCTGAAGATCAGAAACATGGCAGAAACACTCTTCCTATTGAAGGAAGTCAAATGGAGATTAATCCTTCACTTCACCCCACTCTTCCCTTCAGATACGAAGTTTAAGAATTCCTTCAGCTCTTAAACAGCCCCTCAGGGTTCTTCCACTTTCAAGATTCCAGGATTCCCAAACTTCCCTCTTTGCATAGAGGGCCTTTGGTGGGTTTGCATCTCCTAACACTGAATTTCCACCCTGAAGAATTTTATGACATAATATTAGCCAAACATTTTTATAACAAAAGCCTGATACCCTTAGCTGTTTAAAAAACATCTCATGTCTCTCCTGTTATGTGCCAAACATAAACTGCTGATTATTTATCTTATTCTTAAATCAAGTGTTTTATTTGATTCTTGACTTAGATATTTTTAGCAGTTGTTACAGTACAATTAGGCTATAATAAACTTTAAATATTTAAAGTATAAAATTTGACAAGTTTTAACAAATATAAACCAACATGAAACCATCTCTGCAGTCAAGATAATAAACATATCCATCACACTCCAAAGTTTCCCTGGGCCCTTCTTAAATAGATTCAATAGTTAAAATAGCACTATTTCTTCCCAAGGTAGATCTAAGATGACCAGCTCTGTGACTGTGGGCCTCTTTACAAGTTTTCATCTTATGCATTTAATAAGCAATTACACTAGATGGTCTGTTATAGTTTGAATATGAAGTATACCCTAAAATCTCCTATGTTAATAAGGAAACATTCCAAGGTATGATGTTTAGATTATGAGAACTGTAACACGATCAGTCTATCCTTGTTTGAATGGACTAACAAAGGTAAGTGTAGGCAGGTGGGGTACAGCTAGGAGGCATGCCCAGGAAGGGTTCATCCTCCCTATAGTTTCTTGCCCACTCCCTCCTTCCCAGCTGTACTGAGCTAAGCAGCTATCATCCAACATGATGGTCTGCCTCAACTGGAGCCCAAAGTGATGGAGTCCGCCCACCATAAACTAAGCTTCTGAAACTATGAGCCAAAATAAACTTATCCTCTTCTAAATTGTTCTGGTCAGGTATTTTGGTCACAGTAACAAAAAACTGCCTAATCCAGGTCTTTCTTATTCCTCCAAGCACAAGCCTTCTTATAACTATAATCTTGAAACATCCCTTCAAGGACAAAATGTCACCCATGGGTGTCCTTGTTGTTCACATGGTATCAGAGTATTCCACTCTGTTGGGAAATGGGAATACTTTCATAGTCACTGGTCAGTGCAGACACACAGGGACCCACGCCCTTCTGCAGTCACCATCTTGAAAGTTGTATTAGTCAGTTTTTCATCATTCTGGACCAAATACCTGACAAGAACAACTTAGAGAAGAAAAAGTTTATTTGGGCTAACAGTTTCAGAAGTTCAGTCCATGGTCATCTGACTCGATAGCTCTGGGCCTGAGGTGATGCAGAACATCATGGCAGAAGGGCATGTCAAAGGAGGACTTCTAAGCTCATGGCATCCAGGAAACAAAAGTAAGAGACCATGATGAGATATAATTCCCAAGGGCATGCCCTCAGTGACCTACTTCCTCCAGTCATATACCACCTGCCTATAGTTACCACCCAGTAGTCCATTCACATTATTAATCCATCAAATGAATTAATGCACTGATGAGGCTATAACTCTCATGATACAATCATTCCATCTCTAAACATTCCTGATCATGAGCTTTTCAGGGGACTTCCCCATATGTCCAAACCATAATGCAAGTCTCACAAATATGATGTTTGAATTTGAATTTAGTAAATGAAGGCCAATGGGACAAGGAAGCGGGGGGATTGGAACTCTGACTCAACATACGGTCCTGCTCACCTTCCAGAACAGATTTTCAGTTGTCCACTCTCCACCCTCTGGTACCCTAACCCACTGCCACTCTCTATCCAGGGTTGAGACTAAGTTGCACTAGCAGGAAGAGGCCTCTATTATGTTATACCCTCTACCCACTGCTGGAAGAGAATCAAGGTTAGATGTTCCACCTGTGTCATCGAGGACTAGACAAGACAGCACCCATCCTGCACTGGTTGACAGCACCACTGCATATTTGGTGGTTGACTGGGGAAGGCGAATTTTATTCAGGTACCAAGCCCATCCAGAGCCAGGTTAAGACATCCAGCATAAGGGTCTCATCAGCCACATATTTTCTTTTTTAAAATTAGATATTAACAAATTAAAATTGCATATATTTATGGGGTAAAAAGTGATATGATTTTAATATAAATGTAGAATGATTGAATCAAGCTAATTAACCAATCCATTATCTCAAATACATAGCAATTTTTTGGGAATGGGAACATTTGAGATTTTGAGATTTATTCTCTTAGCAATATTGAAATACAGCACTCAGTTATTAGCTGTATTCATCATGCTGTGCAATAAAAGATCTAAAAAATAATAATCAAACTTATCTCTCCTCTCTACCCAAGGCTTTGTACCTTTTGTTTATCATCTCCCCATTCCCCTCTGCCCCCATCTGGTAATTATCATTCTCTTCTACTTCTATGAGATCAATTGTTTTAGATTCCACATATGAGTGAGAACATTCAGTATTTGGTTTTGTGTATGTGTTTGGTTTATTTCACTTGGCATAATGGTTTTCAACTCCTTACATGTTATTGAAAAGGGTCAAAATTAATTTTTAACACATGTTGGATTAGGGGGTCCACCCTACTTGCATATGACCTTGTCCTAACTTAACTATATCTGAAATGACCCTATTTTCTAAGAAGGTCACCTTCTGAGTTACTGCAGATTAGAACTACAGCATTTGAATTTCTGCATTCATTTTTATTGGTACATGCTTACTATGTAGAATGGCAGATCTCATTTGGCACATTTGTACAATACATAACACAATTTGATAAATTTCACTCCTCAATACCTTCCCTATCCTGTTCTTCTCCCTCCCCTGATTCACTTCCTCTACCTTTTTAATTCCATGGAAACCCTTTCTGTTATTGATGTTTTTTCCTTCTGGCTTTCACCTGTAAGATAAAACATAATATTCACTATGATCTGTCTTCTCTCAAAATTATGGTCCCCAGTCCCAATTATTTTCTTGCAAATATTATAATTTCAACCTTCTTTATGGCTGGATAAAAATCCATTGTGAACATAGACCACATTTTTTTATCCATCTCTTCACAGATACCTAGGTTGATTCCATAACTTGGCTATTATTAATTCTGTAATATATATGAATATTCACATATCACTAAAATATGCTGACTTTAATCTTTTGGACAAATACCAAGCAGTATATGAATTTGGGGCTGATACAATTCCACCCATGACAGAACTCATGAGCAGACTATCAGAGACCAAGCTCAAACCATAATTACTCCTGGGAGAGAAAGTTAATTGAATGGCTCAAATTTTACAGAAAGGGTGAACAAGTTTCGGAAAGATGAAAGAGAGAAACCTAAGATCTTTTGGCTCTAGAATGCAGTTGGAGAATAGGAGAAAAGGCCAGAAGGAAAAAGAAGAAGAAGAGGAATAAAGGGTCATTACAGAATATGAGGGTAAAATAACAACAACAAAAAAAAAAAGAGTGACAAATCCGAAGGACAAACTTTGCAACCTCCACACACAAAAAAATCTAGCTCAATTCTGAGGCTGGAGGAATAGGTACACTCTCAAAACCTAACTTATCCTCAGTCTGTATCTTCTCTGTAATTCTACCCATTTGGAAACTTTAGCAAATAACACACACACACACACACACACACACACACACACACACACCCCTACTGTCAAATATCCAGTTCTATAACAATCTTCCTTTTACCATAGCAAGAGCTCATTTATCTTTCAAAGCAAGTTCTTCTAGAAATGGGTCCTTCATCTCCAACTGTGCCCAGGCCCAAATCAATACTTTCTCACTGCCTTAAGAAAAATCCTGCAGCATCTGCAGGCCTAAATGTCAGAATTTGCTAAGAAGAAAAGAAGCTGCAATAATGGCACCTTCCTTCAAAACTTCACATTGATGACTCTGACTTTCCTGAATTCGGGTATGCTGAAATCCTTGACAAGGAAAATGAACCAAGCCTTGTCTAAAGAAGAGAATATGGGCATATGGTTTTGTTTTTATTTTTTCTTTTTTATTGGTGCATTATAGTTGTGCATAATGATGGGATTTGCTGTCACATATTCATACATGCACACAATACAACAATATAATTTGGCCGACACCCCCCCCAGCACTCCCCCACCTGCCCACTCCTGTCCCCTGGTCCCTTGCCCCCCCTCCCGCCGCCTTTAAGTAGTAGCCTTATTTTTTTTGTGTTATTAGTTCAATATAGTATTACATATTGAATGGATTCATTGCTACACATTCGTACATGCATACGCAATGACAAAGCAACTTGAACCCTATCCTTATCCAGGATCTCCCTACCTTCTCCCACTCCCTGATCTCTTTGTCCTCTGATTCTCCCCATTACACATATAAATGACCATATAAATATATATTGATTTTCAAAATGTCTAGTTTTAAATGCCTGCCTGTGTATAATTTGGCTTCTCAGGGGAGTCAAGTGTACCTTACAGTATTGGTAACCCTCCATTTCTCTCCCTCTCCTTCCTCCCTATCTCCTCCCTCCACTCTCTTCATCACCCTTCATAGCTATAGTTTCCCCAGACTATGTGTTACTTCAAATTTGATGGGTCTATTAAGTAAACTGGATTAGCTTTCTCCCTATCCTAGGTTTTACTTTAGCTTCCATATTTGAGAGAAAACATTTGACCTTTAAGGCTCTGTTTAGATTATTACACTCAGCATAATTTTTTCCATTTTCCATCCATTTACCTGAGAAATCCATGTATTTTATTTATATAAAAATTACTTATGTATTACTTATATATATAATCTCACAGTTTAGGATCCATTCATCCAATGAAGAGCATCTACATAAATTCCTGTAAATTGAGCTACTATAAACATTGATGTAACTGTGTCCCTGTAATATGCTGATTCTAACTCTTCTGGGAAAATACCCAGGAGTGGGATAGCTGGGTCTTATGGTGGATCCATCCCTAATTTTTTGAGGTGTCTTCACACTACTTCCCAGAGTAGCTGTACCAACCTACAGTTCCACCAATAATGTGATAGTGTTCCTATCACCCAACAGCCCCTCCAGCATCTGTTATTGTTCATATTCGTCAACTTTGCCATTCTAATTGGAATGAGGTGAAATCTTAATATAGTTTTGATTTGCATTTCTGTGATTGCTAGTGATGTAGAACACTTTCTCATATATTTATTGGCTTTTTGAACTTCTTCTATTGAGAAATTTCTGTTTAGTTCCATAGACCATTTATTGATTGGATTGTTCGTAGTTTTGGTGTTAAGTTTTTTGAGTACTTTTTATATTCTAGATATTAGCCCCCTGTCAGAGGAGTAGAAGTTTGCCTCTCTTTCTGGTGTGTATATTTATTCTAATATGCACAAGTATATTGACATAATTCTTATACCTATGAACATTTTTTATATATGTGACAATAACATATACAATGACATACATATAAAAGCTTGGACTACACCTTGTTTTAATTCAATTCCAGCATTTCCCTTTTGCCTCCCTTCCTCCTACCCCTTGTGTTTTTAGATATATTTGACAATAGGGTAAACATCAACATTTTTATAAAAGCATGCAGCATAACTTATTCTAATTCAATCCCCAGTATCCCCCACCCCCTCCTTTCTCTTCCCTCTACTGGTCTTTCTGCTATTTACTAAACAGCTTTTTGTTTTTAGTGACTTGATATGTATTGATGAGATTCACTATGATATGTTCATATATGAACATGAACAAATTGAGTCTAATTCCTTCCCTTAACTTTCCCTATTTCATTCCTTCTTCCTCCATTTCCTTCCCCTTTGACTACTCATCTGTTCTTTTCCTTATTTCAGGTTAGCTCCTCATATCAGAAACAGCCTTCAACCTTTGATTTTTTGAGACTAACTTATTTCACTTAGCATGATATTCTCCAGTTTCATCCTTTTGCCAGCAAATGACATAATGTAATTCTTCCTTGTGGCTGAGTAGTACTTCATTATGTGTATATGCCACAATTTCTTTATCCATTCATCAGTTAAAGTTCACCTTGGTTGGTTCCATAGCTTAGCTACTCTGAGTTGAGCTGCTGTGAACATTGATGTTGCTGCATTACTATAGTATGCTACCTTTTTTTAATATAAACCAAGGAGTGGCATAACTGGGTCAAATGGTGGATCCATTCATAGTTTTGTTGTTGTTGCTTGCATATTTGTTTCTTTGTTTGTTTTTTATTAAAGAGTTATTTTAATGTGTATAAAGTTAAAATATAATATGCATTTGCTCCCAAACCAGTCACCCACACCCCAGTCTCTCAATTCTTCTATATTTTGCCCCTACAACCAACATAATTGTTTAGATTGTGAATTTTTCAGAGTTAAATGATTACATAAGTATTATTTGGCTGATGGGAGGGAGGAATGGTAAAGAGTATGCTACCTTGTTAATTGTCTCCCTAGATCCCTCCCTATCCTCCCTCCCTTTACCTTCCAACCTCTCTTCCTAGTCTTTTAAAGAATCTCCAAATTGCTTTCCAGAGTGGTTGTGCTAGTTTGCAGTCCCACCAACAATGTATAAGTGTACCTTTTCTGCCACATCCTTGACAAAATTTATTGTTGTTTGTGTTCTTGATTTTTGCCATTATAACTGGAGTGAAGTAAAATTTCAGTGTAGTCTTAATTTGCATTTCACTAATTGTTAGAGATGTTGAACATTTTTTCATATATATTTTTTGGTCATTTGTACTTCTTCATTAGAGAAGGGTCTGTTTAGTTCTTCTGCCCATTTATTGATTGGATTATTTGTGGGGGGTTTTTTGTTTGTTTGTTTGTTTGGTGTTAAGTTTTTAAGTTCTTTGTATATCCTGGATATCAATGCCCTGTCTGAGGTACAGGAGGCAAAGATTTCATTCCCATTCTGTAGGTTCTCTCTTCACACTCTTATTTCCTTTGCTGTAAGTAAACTTTACAATTTGATGCCACCCCATTTTTACTTTCACTTCTTGTGCTTTTTGGGTCTTGTTTAGGAATTCAGTTCCTGAGTCAACATGTTGAAGTGTTTGCCCTACATTTTCTTTTAGGAGGTCCAGGTTTCTGGTCTAATTCCTAGATCTTTGATCCACTTTGAGTTGAATTTTGGAACACATGGCTGTGAATGGCTCCAGCACTCCAAAATAACAGCTGGCATAAATAAATATCAAGCACTCTTTGCATCTTCCCAAATACTCTCCGAGGTAGGTGCTATTCTTCTTCATTTCATTACTCTCCTTCTGAATCTTCCTATTCAGGAGGAACGCAGCCACTCCTTCAGCACTGCTTAGAAATATCTTCAGCCCAACAATGAATCTCAGTGTTTATACGTTGTACCTGCCACAAAGCAGTAGAACACGGTTTAACCAAATTATTTATCACTTTATAACAAGGATCACTTTTTCCTCCAGTTTCCAATAGTGTGCCCCTCATTTTCACCTAAGCCCTCATTAGAATTATTTTTAACAGCAATATTTCTTGCATATATATCAAAACTCTTCCAGCCTCTACCTATTACCTTGTTTCAAAGTTGCTTCCACCTGTACAGGAATTTGCTTTAGTATCCTTCTCCTCACTACCAAAATTTTTATTAGCCTGAATTCTTAAAAGGAAAGAAAAATGGAGTAGGATATATAGATATATAGAGAGACACAGATAATAAATTGTTTCTTTGGAGAATACAAACTAATACAGATATATCTATACATGTAAATACACACTTTATAAAATATAGATACAGGGATAGGTAGTTAGGTAGATATTATCAGAAATTGGCTACATTACTATGGAAGCCTAGAAGTCTCCAGCTGACAAACTGGAGACCCAAGATATCTGTAGGATAGCTCCAGTTCCAGTTCCAGTTCAAAAGCCTGAGAAACAGGAAAATTGAGGTACAAGTTCTAATCTGAGTCTAAATTCAAAAGAAAGAATTATTTCTTACTCATTCACTTTGTTCTATTTAGCCCTTCAGTGAACTGGGTGAGGTCCACTCACAGTGGGAGGGCAATCTGCTTAACTCAGGCTACCAATTCAAATAGTAATCTCAAACAGAAACACCCTCATACACATACCAAATATCTGGGCACCCCATGGCCCAGCCAAATTGACACATTAAAATTAATTCTTACAGGACCCAAAGAAAATGAAGACATAGGTCTTCAACAGAATGACTTATTCCTCTCTACTTTGTTCCCAGATGATTCCCTTAGAACCCCAGCCAAGTGTTGTCTTGACCAAATGAAGTGTGGCGAACAGGGAAGGATATACACAGAAAGGATGGAACAAGGAACACTTGTAAATGAGTTTTGTCCCTACACACTTAGGGGTAAAGTTTAATTTGAGTAATTTATGAGTTCATAGAGGAGAATATGTTTTAATAATCCCCTTGAGTTTGGCATATTGTCTATTATAGATTAAAGCATTAAATGAAAATAAGCTCACGTATTCAGAATTTGCAAGGAAATAAGCAGAATTGAGAGAATTTTTCTGAAGGAAGGCTTATTAAGCTCCAACAATGTCCCTAACTCTACTCTCATGCTCCAGCAGCCCTTTCAGATAGACACTATTATCCCCACATCACAGAACTAGAAACTGTGGTACTATGGTAAAGACATGTTATTGCCACAATGGAGGAAGAAGGACTGCCCCATGTAGGCGTCACATAGACCCCATTATGGCGGGTGGCACCCGGGGCCCACGCCACGCAGGCAGCTTTAAGATGGCTGCTGGCAGCTGGCCCAACCAAGTCAGCTGACCTCTTGCTGTTCCTGGTTCTTGTGCTTGCAACATCTGACCACCTAGGGACAACCAATAGGAGCCGGCAGCAGAGTTTTCTTCCTCATAGCAACAGCCTACAGATTGGTTCACTTTTACTATATAAGCAGTGTAACTTCCTGAATAAAGGACGAGAGAACTCCACAAGCAACAAGTGTGTACACGCCGTTATTGCCGACTCGCTGGTCGAGGTGATGACGACACCCCATTCCTGGTCTGTCATTATGCCCACACTGGGTTGCTGACCTGCTGTCAGTTAACAATGGTTCCCCTCTCCTTTCTCCACATGTGGACATCTCCAGAGAACATTTTGTTCTTATCAATTTCAAAAATGAACCATGGTTTTTAGCATCTGAGCTCTGGAATCAATTAAGCATTTTAATCAGAGATGAGAATTACAAGAACTCATCAGTAGGTTCATTCCCAAGCAAATACTTTTGCCCACGCCTCATCACTTCTAATAAGACAAAAATAATGCTTTTAATCCTGCTCTCCACAGTTAGTGAGTCGTTCCTAATTACCCATATCTGCAAAAGAAATCTCTATTGGGCCCCAAGCTGATCCTGTCCCTCATATGATTTCACAAATTCTCCAGGACAGCATATGCCACAATGAAAGAAAACAAGGAAACATATTCTTTCCTGTGCAGAAAGTCATGTCAAAGACTCCAAATTTGATACAACCGTGATAGAGCCAGGGGCTATTCATCATAATTAATGGAATGGAATTAAAGAAAAATTGGACTTTTTTTCTCAATTTCTCTACCAAGAAGGAAAGAATCAGAACACATTCTCACTCCTTGGTAAAACAATTGCAGAAGATCTCTTAAGTCAAAAATGCATTTAACACACCTAAACAAACATCACAGCTTAGCCTATCATACTTTAAACATGCCCAGAATAGAGATGGACAAAATCATCTAACACAAAGCCTATCTTCAAACCAAATGTATACTCTAGAATGTTATTTATTGAATACTGTGTCAACACTATAAACTGTAGAAAATTGCTTCTTTCCTCTTGTGATCACGTGGCTAACCAGGAGCTGTAGATCACTGATGCTACCCAGCATCACAAGAAAGTACCCTACCAAAAGTTGCTAACCTAGAGAAAGATCAAATTCAACATTCAAAATATAGTTTCCACTGAATGCATAACACTTTTGCACCATCAAAAAAAAAAAAAACAAACCCTAGGTTAAACCAACGTACGTTAAGGTAAATTTTTACATAAAACTTTTTTTAGCTTTTAGTCTCCTCTACCTCCTCCACCCAATTTACAATGCACTCCACGATATACTTAGAGGAGTAACATTCTTTATATATATGCTTTATATCTGTGAATCCTCATGAGCTCTGATCATCAGCACCATGTCCTCTGTTGCCACTAAATTTTAATATACAAGATGCCAAAGCAAGCATAGAACTGAACCCAGCTGACAGTTTCTTGTAGGTAGATGATCAAACACCACCACAGCCTTCCTCCGGATACCGGTGCAAACAGCAATGAACCAAAAGCTCTGGGTCCTTCTGACTTAAAAAGATATCTCATTCTACAGAAATCATATCTCTGTAAAGAGGGTGGAAAATCATGGGGAGCTTGTCTTCTCTTCTGTATCCTTGATATTCTTCACTGATCCACCAAAGTGAGGTGAGGGCCTCTGGAGCTGAGTCGTCTGAGCCATATTTCTAGTCTTTAAACCCTTCATAATCCAACCGAGCTCACCAACAACCACCACTTCCCACCAACTGTCATTCTCTAGGCCATACTCCAAGTGGCAGACAAAGTTTGTCATCAACCCAACATCTATTTGCCCTTCTTCCTCACTAATAGAAGTGCAGTCTTGGAACAGCAATGGTTGGTTTGTGCCAAACAGAACAATCTAATTCCCCAGTTTCTGAGTCTCCCTATGTGGCCATAAGTTCCAGTTCTAGCCACCTAGATGCAATTGGGGTAGGAGGGTGGTTCTGTAAAGACTTTCGAATTCTTGATGATGGAAAAGACAGACACAGCTGACAATGCCCTTTTCCTTCCCATGACCCCTCACTATGATCATGCATGTAATGGCCAAAATTACAGCAGAAAGCTTCAGTCAAGAGGAGGCAAACTAAACAAGATGGAGAGGACAGACATAATAAGACTGGGTCCTTGATAATGTGGCAAAGCTGCTGCTCTCACCCTATCCTGCCAAACTCTAGGCATTAAAAACCTTAGATGCACTTACTGCTTAAGCCACTGTTAGCTGGGGACTCCAATAAATGCAGCTGAAAAGCATTCCTAACTGATAACACCATTTTATTTCCTGCATTGCACTCTGGGTCACCACATATGATTCGTGGCACCTCTACTCTTGTGCATATCTTGATAACAATGATCTCAATATGCAATTTCTTGTTTGAATAACTCCAGTCTGGTTGCTCAGAGACCAGGATGAACCCCTTCCTCCAGACAAAAGGGCCTCCAAGGAAGTCTCATGGTCCAAAATGACACACTGATCCCCTTTGTCAGAGGTTAGAGTAGAGATGCAATCACACACACGCCCGCACGCCCGCACGCACACACTGTTCTTCTTGGAGCTTTGGGATATCTGAGCCTTAGAAAGGCACATAGTTCTTATCCTCACTTGTCAATGAGAGTCTGCTATAATGAGATCTTTCATTGCTCCCAGGTGTTGTGGAGCCTTCAAGAGACATCTGATCATGCAACAGATTGTTAAGAGGGGGCCGAGATCCAGCAAGTGCTGATAACTTGGTTTACTCATAAGCATTGGGAAGGTGGCAATAGTTCACATCCTCAGTGTATATCTGAGCTCTTCCCCACTGAGATGGTGGCAGAAAATGGCTTTGGGGACAGTCCAGATGGTTTCTAATCCTTGTGTTTGTATCTTTAAAGACTTCATGTAGCACACAGTGTTCAGGTGAAATCATATCACAGCCTGTCAAACATTTTTACAGATGTGTGTGACTTTTACCTGTAGAACAAATGCCCAAACTGGGAAAATCCAAATGCAGTTTTGAAGAAAGCAGTTTCCCACCCCCAATAACTTGATCTTTCTGAGTGTTCACATAACCTCCCTCCCCTGCACCTCTGTGTGGGCCAGTGAGTAGTGTTTTCACACAGCTTGAGACATTAATTGTCTATTTCCTTTGCTCTTTCTGTGGACGCAAAATGATTGCCATCCACCCCCTATATTACTTATGGCCAGCTTTGCTCCCTGAACATGGCTTCCTATTTCAAGCCTATTGATCCCATGGGCATTGCAATATTACTTTTGTAACAAAAGCCTCAGACCTGTGCAGAATATTTGAATCTCTCTCTTAATATATAAATATTATGTAGTCTCAAAACGCATAGATCCTTCCCAACTCAGTAATTATTCTAATGGAATTAGAAATATAATTGATACCATGATTTTCAGTGTAAAGAGACTTAAAGTATTCATTTAGAAAGACATGCTGAAAGTCACCTGTGCTAAGTTTTCTAGCATTTGAATTTTCACTCTGATATCTTCAATAACTGAGTCGCTATCGCTATTAAAAATTATACAGGTCCAGGAATATCAGGACTACAGAGCCTAACAAGTGGCTACTAGAGAAGCCATCTGTATTTTAAACAAAATCTTCCTTCCTGGAGTACACACCCATTTGTCTATGTGCCACCCACTTCTACAAAAATAGCCCTTTAAATGCTAGAAGACAGCAAATCCATTTTCCCCATCATGTTTTGACTACAAACTAAATATAGGGAGTTCCTATAATAAACACCACAGACTGCTTTCATGGTTATTATTTGTTTCGATTGACAGTTACAATAAAACTGTAAAGTGATTAGGCCCATTTTTAACATGAGGAAACATGAGATCAGAAAAAATAAGTAGTTGGTGATAAGCTACCTGCCAGATGATCAGAGTCTTTCTTTCAGGGCTGAGGACCAAACTCGGGGGGGCCTTGCGCATGCTAGGTATGCGCTCTGCCACTGAGCGAAATCCCCAACGCCCCTCCCCCTTTTTTTAACTAAGAGAGAAGGATAGTGAGAGACAGAGAGAGAGAGAAAATCAATTTTATTTAGCCTTTCATGTAGTTTTTGTTGCTCTGACACTTTACTGAATACATGGTTCTGGAGTTTGAGCTTGAGTCCTTGCGCATTCCAGGCAAGCGCTGCAACCTCTGAGCCACTGTTCTGGCCCCTGGTGACAGAGTCTTGCTTAAAGCCAAGCCTCCTAACAATCCTGTGCTCCTTGTGCTGCAGTAGATGCTATGGTTTTTCATCCCCTCCTGACGTTTGTCACTCTTCTGTGGACACCAGCTCATCACTGAATCCATTGCAACAAGGGTGAATGAAACCCTTGTTCCAAGAGTGGGGTCCACAGCACAGAGCAACACAGAACCTCCATGTCATTTGTCTAAAGCATACCATGTCAACCAGTGCAACCAAGTTCATAATAATTTCTCTGGCACCAGGCCCTCACTATTTAAATAACATATTTTGTCACATATGGATTTAATGTATGTTTATTGGATAAAAGAAAGATAAACAAAAATAGAGAAATACAGTTAACCCTCTATATCCATGGGCTCTTCATCCATGGATTCAAAATATTTGAAAAAAATTCATATGTACTGAACATGTTTAATACTTTTTCTTGTCCTTATTCTCTAAACAATACATTTCAACAACTATTTGCATGGCATTTTCACTGTGTTAGACATTGTAAGTAATCTAGAGAAGATTTAAAGTATACAAGAGGATGAATGTGGGTCTTGTGTAAATACTACATCATTTTTTATAAGGGACTTGAGCATCCATAGAGTGGTAAACGTGTTTAATCTTCAGTGGATTGTCGATCATGGCTCAAAGCAATGAGTTTGTCAATTCCTCATGTCAACTGATTCCCTTGAAGCATAACACCAAAACTGTATCCTTTCACCAGTATAAAGATCCCATTGTAAGGGATAAATTTACATTTTCATTTCCTAAATTATTTAGTAAATTAAAGCTTTGAATTCTTATTACAAAAACTTCAAAGTAAAGAAGTGGTTCTTCTTTAATTGTCACAAGCTAATTAGAAAAGTCCAGAGGGGATCTGAAAAAAATAAATAAATAAAAGATGAACTCAAGCCAGGGAAAGGACAAACAGGAGGTCACATCAGGCTGTGGAAATGAAAGTTTTTATAGCAGTTTGAATAGAGAAAAGTGGAGATAGCCTTAATTGGCCTAATGCAGAATTCAGAAAAAAAAATAGTAGGAACAAAAGGACCATATTCATAGTGTCTACTACTGTGAAATTAAGTTACTTAATTTCATAAAATACCATAAAATAAATGTGAGTAATAAGGACTATTATGCATAAAGCATAGACGTATAGATCAATCGAACAGAAAAGAGAGTTAGAAATAAATCCTGAAATTCATGACCAATTGATTTTCAACAAGGATGTCAAGACAATTCAATGGGCAAACAATAGTTTTTTAACTAATGATCAGGAAACAAGGGACATCCACAGTCAAAAGAATGAAGATGAATCCCTTACACCAAGCACACACCTCAAAGTGGGTCAGATCTGAACTATAGCTATGGGGAGGATGGGGGAAGAGTGTGGGGAGAGGAGGCAGGGAGGGTGGAGATGGAGAGAAAAGAGGGGTTATTAATTCTGCACAGTACACTTGACTCCCCTCGGAAACTAAATAACACTCAAGCAGGTATTTAAACCTTGAAAATTCAAAAATTAATATACATGTATATGAACATTTATATGTAATGGGGGAAATTACATTAGGGGAAAGAGAGCAGGGACCGGGTAAAGGGGAGGAGATACTGGATAAGGATGGGGCTCAAGTTACATTATCATTACATATACACATATGAATGTGTAGAAATGAATCCCTTCAATGTGTATGAACATGTGGAACTAATAATAAAAAATAAGAAGCTGGATGCAAAATCTAGGCTTCAAGATAGATGCTGGGCAGAGGACTCAAGCCACTGACCAGGATTAGCATTGGCTGTGTTAGGCAGTGTGGAAGCAATGGTGAAGGTATGGATTTCTGGTTTTTTTTTTTTTAATTTTTTTTAAACAACTTTATTTTGCTTTTCACATGGACTCCGTTGCTCCAACACTCATTTGTGTACGTGGTGCTGGGGTTTGAACCCGGGTCCTCGTGCTTGCCAGGCAAGCGCCGAAACCGCTGAGCCACTGCTCCAGCCCTGGATTTCTGGTTTTGACTGTTAAAGTCACCCCTGTTCGTAAAATTAGATGAAAATTTACAAATTGTGCCTGTTATAAACTTCCTGGACTTATATTCTTTTGATGCTCAGGTTGTTTACTCCGGATTGAGGTTTCATGAATTTCCTATTAATTTTGGAAAACAGAGTGGCATAATGGAAAAAAAGAAAAATACAGGTTTCTGGAGAAAAAGAAAAGTGAGTCAGACCTAAATGTAAGAGGTGAAACTACAAAACTCTTGAATATCCACACAAGGGAATATTATTCACTGAGAAAAAGGAATGAAGCAATAAAATGTACTACAAATGGATAAATCTTTAAAACATTATGCCAAATGAAAGAAGCCAGACATAAAAGGTCATGTTATTATGTAATTCTGTTTATATGAAATGTCCCCAAACCACCAATCTATACCAAAAGAAAATAGATTAGTGGCTTCCTAGGGCTAGAGATGGGGAGGGAGAATCAAGGGAAAGTGGAGAATGACTCTTAATGGACACAGGGCTTCCTTGGGGGCGAAACAAATATTCAAAATGTGAACAGTTCTTGAAGGCATGGTTACACAAATCTGTGAAGATACTAAAAACCACTGAGTTATAAACTTTAAATGGATGGGTTACATGTTCTATGACTAGCTTACATAGAATAAAACATGATGAATTTTATCAATTATATGTACTTGTATAACTAACACTCAAATAAAACATCAAAAATTTCTAAATCTCCTGGAAAGTTCTATTACTCAGAACATTGTTCCAGAAAAGTACCCATCTTATTGAATTCGATCCTCTCCCCCAAAGGTAATTATTATCTGACTTATACCACCACAGCTTATTGGACTTCATGCGAATGGAATCATATCATAGGTTGTGTGTTTTGTGAGTCTGGATAGCTGTTTGCTTAGGGGAAAGGTTTTAAGATTCCTCTGTGTGTGGCCCTGTGTGCCCGTGTTTCATTCTACTGTTGCTGACTAGAAGTCTCTGTCTCGGTACAGTACATTTTGTACCGCAGAGTAAAGTATCTAAGACCAGGTAATTGATAATGAACAGGCATTTATTTTCTCACAAACTCCAGCACCAGTAGGTCCAGTGTCCAGTGGGGGCTGCTCTCTGCTTCTAGGGTGGCCCTTTGTTATTCTCTGGAGGGGAGGGGCACTCTGTGCTCACACCTGGCAGAAGGTAAAAGGCAACGGAGCCAAATGTTGGGTGAAACCTCTTTCATAAAGACCTTAATCCTATTCACAAGAGAAGCCTACTAACCCCTTAAAGACCCCACCTCTTTGTGATATCACATAGGCTATTAGGTTTCATTACTGAATTTTAGAGGAGACATATTCAAACTACCATGTTTTGTAGGATACCTCACAATCACTTTCTCAATTCACCTATTAGTTTTCATTTCGGTCGTTATCAGTTTTTACTTATTGGGATTAAAAATGTCAAACATTTTTTCTGTTTTCAGATCTTTGTCATATTAAAGGTCACATCACATAGAGTTCCCTCCCCTTGAATCCAGGGAGCCTCTGTCAGAGCCTGACAACTTAGAATATGGAGCAGTGCCACTGCTCTTTTCAGGGCCCAGGCCTAAAGAGACTAGTAGCTTTCACTTCCACTGGACCACTGATCTGGGAGCTTTGAGCCAGGCTATCCATCCGCAGAGACCATGTGGAGAGGTCCTACGCTACACAGAAGTAGAGAGGGCCCCAACTGCAGTCCAGCATGTGCATGCAGATGTCCTGGACGATCCAGAGCCAACCAGCATCTGAACACCACTGAGTCACCCAAGACAGTGCCATGTAGAGCAGAAGAGCTCAATCAAGCCCTGTCTGGACTCCTGGATGACAGACATGAGCTATCATAAAATGGTTGTTTTATGCCTCCAAAGTTGAGTCTAGATTTTACACAATACGTAACCAGAACAGGATTGGTGTGCACTCATTCTGTGACCAAAGCTCTGCAGGGGGGCGGGAAAGAGTCCTCCCAAAACTTATGTCCACCCAGAACCTCAGAATGTGACCTTATCTGGAAACAGTCTTTACAGATGTAGCCAAGGTAAGGATCAAAATGCAATTAGAGTGGACTGAGGGGGACTGAATCCACTGACAAATGCCACTGTGAGAGACAAAGTGACAACACAGAGACACACAGAAGACAATGACAAGGCAGAGGTAGAGTTGAGTGGTGTAATTCTGAGCCAAGGAGCCCCAAGGATTGCCAGGAGCCTCCAGAGCAAGAAAGATGCAAGAAAAGAGCCTTCCCTAGAGCCTCTGCAGAGAGCATGGACCTGCTGACAACCTGATTTTAGACTTCTAGCTTCCAGAACTGTGAGAAAATCCATTTCTGTTTTCCTAAGCCACAAAGTTTGAGGTGATTTGTTGCAACACCCCTAGGAAATTAATACAGGCTCCAGCAGTTCTTTCCACTCAGCAGTCTATGCATAGTACTGAAAAATGTGTCTGGCTTCTCCCTCCGTGGTGGGGTATGACTACTTCCCTCTAGGAAGAACTACACCCCCATAGGAGGTGAGAGCAACTTGGGCTCTTCTCTCCTGGGAAAAACTTGGCCCTTTCTGGACTCTATTTCATTTACATGTCTTTATGTCTTTGAGTTTCTGTTTTGTAACAAATGATTTTGAAGTTAATCCAACTTTTCATCTTGTTAGGCTGAGAACATTCTACCATGACTTTCTAAACCCTAACCACAATCTTGTGTATATGCAACTTCTTATCTCATCCTGCCTATATTTTAATAAAAGCTATTACACAATGAGTTTATACCTGCTTACCCCTTTTTGTAATACTCTACTAAAAATAATCTGAATCAATTTAGCAAGTGGATCATCATGTGAGCCTCTTCCTTCCACCACACTTTTCTGCCAGCATGTTCAATATTCAGCCTCACCTCAAGCCCCAAAGGAATGGAGCCTGCCATCTATGGACTAAGACCTCTGGATCTGTGAGCCCTCAAAATCAACACTTCCTCTAAAAAAATAATAATAATCTGAATCAGCATTAGGCTCTTAGAGAAATTTTTCTTTTAAGTTCTCTTACAATGGAGAGGCAGTGGATTGTGTCATTCAGTTAATTATGAATTTACCTAGTTCAATGAACTTCAGCCCATCATCCTCATCTCTGTGTTACTAGAAGATGTAACAGAAGATCTCATCACATTCCTTACTAAATTTCTGATTCATTTTATACATAAAATTCCTTTTGATCTATAAATACATCAATACTAGATGTTGATACATATGGCATAGAATCAAGTACAGTTACATGTTTAGGCATAGATGCACAGTTAAAATTAGTTGACCTCAATTTGCTCTTACTGAATGCATGATGGCTCCTGGTAACTGCCATGTTCCTTTCATAGTATTAGTGACAAGAAATCCACATAAGTCAGTCAACTCCTGGATCTCTAGTTCATGACGTCTCATATTTTTAAACCCTTTTATTGTAACTGAGCACTGTATTATTCTTTTATTTTTTTCAACATGAGTTATCTCTTCCAAAAATCCTTCCTCATCCCAGAAAAAAATTACAAAATGAAATCTGGGAGAGAAAAAAAAAACACTATTTCTTGTTTTAGATGTTCTTCAATATTAAATAGATGAGATCATTAGAAGAGGATTATTCTAGAACCCTATTCACGGAACCCATAATATAAGACAATGTTTCAGATGAGTCTGTTTTATAATAAAAATTCTGTTCACTAGCTACATTTACATCCCCGAGAGTTCATCTTATAGTGAATTCCATTCAACAACAAATAATATCATAGCACAGTTCTAGTGTATTTGCCCTATGGGTGGTGCTATAATAGTCTGACACGCATTTAATACTATATAAAGTGTTTGGAAAATTTCACAGACCAAGTCCTATCCCCACCACTGTTGGTGGGCCAATGCAAAGATAGGAAAGACTTCTTTCTATCAAAAACCCAGATTTTCTAAAGCTGAAAATAACAGTAAGTAAATGTATATCCTAATTCCTGTGATGGTAAGGCTTCCTGTACTGGACCAGATTTCATTCCCTATCACCACAGATTTCTGGAGGAAAAGAGATTTAACTAAATGGAACTGTATTTTGAGTGCTAAAATTATTAGTGTTAGAAATGGAACAAAAATTATATATGGTTATTTTCATGAAGAAAGGAAAATGTAAGATACCCTTTCATTATGAATTGAGCATCTTTTTCCAATTTCCCTCTAGGAAGTTCTGTCAACAAACTTGAAATGCACACTGCTTAACAGATGGCATTACACTTGCAGTCTGTTCCTCATGCTCATCACTAAATGTAGTGAAACATTCCTTTGTCTCTACATCAGAGACTAACAGAGGATACAGGGCTTGGGAGAATATAAATATTTTTGTATAAAAAAGAATTATAACTTGACTTTCTTCTCCTTCACCCAGATGTTTGCATTGCTGGTATTCTTTATCAATTCCACTGTAGACTGATCTTCCAAATGATAAAAGCTACTAAGATGCTTTATGTTCCTTTTCCTATAATGTTTTTTTAAAATACCTGGAGCTGGTGAAATATCAAGGCATATATCTTTATAACTAGCCAAGCTGTAGGTGATTATGATATCTTCTGTCCAAAAGTATAATTTCCCCTCCCAGGAAGATAGACCAGGTGAGCCCATGGCCAAGCAAGCCAAGTCAGACTTGGGACTAAGTTGACAAAGTAATGTCCAAAAAGAAGGAGATGGGGAAAAAACACTGAGGGAATGCAAACACCTCCAAATAAGGTGCTGAAGGTCAGTTCTGGTGAAGCAAAATCCACTGTCAAATCTAAGGAAAAGCTCAGCAAGTCCAAAGCTAGAGGCACGTAAGGTGGAGCTGGAGAGGAGGTATACAGACAAGATGGAGCATCCCAGCTATGGGAGCATATCTGAGTCCTTGTCAGGCACTGGTCATACATTATGGGTTGAGTTATACAGGCTATTTTGAAGATATGAACTCAGGGCACAACTTGGGGTTTGTAAAGGGTAGGAGAGCAACACACACACACACACACACACACACACACAATTTTCACACTAGAAAAAGAATAAGCAAGAGAAATCCTATTTCTTTCCAACAGAAAATCCTAGAAGATGTCTCATCGGCAACACAGGATTCAGTAGAATTAAGGGAAAGTTTCAACTTTCTGTTTCAAATGGCAAGAATTTATGTAAAGAACGCTGTTTTCTGGGTTTGTGACTCACTTCCACAACCATCTTCCACTGGACACCTCCCAATATGTCCCATAACTGGCCCTTCATCTATAAGTTCCTAGAACTGGAGCTTTAACCTACACCTGGAAGTGAGGCAGGAGGATTGCAAGTTCAAAGCCAGCCTCAGCAATTTAGCAAGGCCCTAAGCAACTCATCAAGACCCTGTCTTAAAATTTTAAAAAGTACATAAATAAAAGTAAAAATGGAATATTGATCAGTGGTTTAGCCCTCTTTGTTTCAATCCCTGGTACAAAATAAAAATTAAAAAAAAGAACCCTAATGCCTAAGGATGTCTGGACCTCGAGTATGCATAGATTGACCTCCTGGGCACTGGGGCCACCTTGTTAGGTTCATAAAGATAAACAACTCTATTGAATTCACTGACAAACACCTGCTTTGGCCCAGCATGACCATAACCCTTAGGCACCAGTGGCTAGAGCCACTGCTCTCAGCTAGCAAATCCAGCCTATAACCTAGCTCTACCATTTGGAATCTATGTCATAACTATCAGTCCAGTGTTTGGTCATTATTTCCTCAGGAGGAAAGCAGCCAGCCAAATAGCCCATGTTTGTATTTGTTCCCAAATGCAGAGTTCAGCAGTTGTCATAGCCAAAATTTGATACATCAGATCCCATCAGGCAATTATGCAGAAACAACAACCATGGCTTTAAGAAAAGGGACTAGGCCAATGATGGCATTAGCATATATCTCCAAATGTTTGACATTATGGTTTATAAAAATGCCTCCATATTTCAGAGATGCCAAAATATAGAGTCAAGAAAATATGAAGATTTTCCATATTTGGTGGGTGAAACACAACTTCTATTAGATTTCATTCCACATATTGGTGACCTTTCTTTTTCTAATTCCTGTTAGTGGTCTGCTATGGTTTATATACAACATGTCCCTCAAAGGTTCATGTGCTGAAAGCTTGATTCTCAATGTGGAGAACTGGTGGAACCTCTAAGAGGTGAGGCCTAATGGAAAGTAGTTAGGTCCCTGGGGGCTCTTCCCTCAAAAATATTTTTATGACCCTAGTTAGTTCCTATGAAAGTGAGTTGTTATAAAAAGAACAAGGTTGGCCACTGAATCCCTCTCACTTCCTGTTGCACCATGTGATTTCTCTCTCCCTCCCTCCTGTGCTCCCACCATGATGTCATCACTAAATTGTGACAGGGCTCTCACTAGAAGCCAAACAGAAACATGAACCAAATAAACCTATATTGTTTCTACATTACCCCACTTTTTGTTACAGCAACAGAAAATGGACTAATAAAGTTTCCTACCAGGTCAATAACATCTGATTCTCCATAAATGGCCTAGGATTCTGATCTCTTTTATCTCTCTGTCTCAAATCCCCACAGAAAGAACATTTTTTTTCCACTGCTGCTGTTTGTCTCCACTTTCTTCAGCCCTAATCAACGCCTCCTTTCCCTCCATGGTCATAGAACATCATACCACAGGCTTATACCCTCCTCCAGATCCCTAGAATTCCATTGCCCATACCTGGACAGAAGTTAGGCCTTAGCATTATGGATTCCCTTCAAGATATAACATTTTCAACTATGTTTCTTCCTTGACCTTTCTTTCTCTTTAAAGATATATATTTCCTACAGTTAGAGATGTTGCTATTAGGATCTCTAAGTTTTATACTACTTACAAGACAACAAATTAACCTCTTACTATTTCAAGGATGCTGACAGAAAACATGAGATTCTAGATCAGAGGAAAAAGAGCATTATGACTTCCGGTTCAGCAAGCAGAACAAGGTTACATTTGTTTTAGTTGCCTTTAATTCTCTCCAATCTCTAATTCTTGCAGGGGCAACTTGAAGCATCCCAAGTCAACACTGTACACACAATGGATTTGCAGTAGAGGAGCACTGGGTTCAGAGAATCCACCTTCTCTTCAACAAGCCCATTTTCTGTTCAAAATAGAGTGCTTCCTTTATTTATTTTTTTAAGGTTGTTCCCTGTAATCATGACTCTGAGCAATAGCCCAGGAAAATAATGGCCAAGGCCTTGCATTCTTAAAAACAAATCCCAAAGAATGTGCAAGGACACTCAGGGCCCGCAGAGGACTGCCTCTCCCAAAAACTGTCACCAAATTTTGGCAAAAGGCCTCAGTTATGTGGTATATATATATATATATGAATTTTGGATTTCCGATGTGGGAAATAACAGGATTATCTCATCTATATCCACACAAACCTTGCAACTCATGAGGAAAAGAGCTAAAATAAGCATTGATGATGTATGGAAAAACATGTTTTCAAATAAACCTAATATTATTTTGCACTTTTTTCCTAATTCTTAATGGTTTTAATTCTTCATTTTTCTCTCTTTTAAGAACCTCTTAAATTCTTCTCTTGAACACTTGCCTCAATAATCAATCACCTGGATTGATACACAGCTTCCTCGTACTAAGATCAAAGTGTTTTTATCCTTATCGCCTCTTAGGAGGGAAAACACTGTCCCTTAGGGACCCATGACTTCACCAGGGGAAACCTCCACTTGCCTTTCCACATTCCAACTCCTAGCTCTGGGTTTCTTTCCCATATTTGGCAGAAAAAGAAGAGTATAGACACACAGATCATCTCCATACTGAGCATTATAAGCAAGCATATTTCCCTGTCTTCATTTGTTTCTTCTTTTCATCAGTTATAATAACTTTTTGTCAGTTTAAGTAACTATTCCCTGAGTACCATTTTGGGGTCAGAGCGCTCCGAGTTTATGTGTTAACTCATTTAATCCTCACAACCCTTAATGTATTTAAAATAGGCACGATCGTTAAAACAATTATACAGATGGAGAAATTGAGTTATAGAAAAATTATGTACCTCATCCAAATCAGTAGTAAATGGTGTTAAGACATCAAATTCAGACATTTTGATCCTAAAGCCCACAGTCACAGCTTCTGCTTATTATTATATTTTCTCACAAAATTATTTAAATCCTCTCCACTTCCTATCCAGCTTCTTGTGATCAATAATTTATTTAACACAATACTTTCTAATTTTCATAAGAACTTGTCTCCAACAATGGCTTAATGTTTTCCTGAAATGATGTTGAAATAAAAACAAGTTATATGAGGATATATGAGACAAAGAAACAATCCTGAGAACAGATTTCTCATAAGAAACTTTGGAGGCCAGAAGCTGGTGGACTAATTTATCTAAAGAGCTAAAAGAAAAACAATTATCAATCAAACATCCTATGTCCAACACACACACACACACACACTCACCACTCACTCACTCACAGGAAAACATAAGCTGAAGAAGTTTGTTATCACCAGACTGTTAGACATACCCAGGGGAATTCTGCAAGGTGAAATTGAGAACTATACAATAACCATCTGAAGAAATAAAGACCTTAACCAGGTGCAGTGGCACAGGCCTGTAATCCCAGCAGCTCAGAAAGGTGAGGCAGGGGGATTGCAAGTTCAAAGCCAGCCTCAGCAATTTAACAAGGCCCTAAGCAACTTAGGGAGATCCTGTCTTGAAAAATAAAAATGGGTTGGGGATATGGCTTGGTGGTTTAATCCCTGGTAACACACAAACACACACACACACACATAAAATCTCAACAAAGACAAATACAAGGACAATTATACAAGCTAGTATTCTTACAATTTTGGTTACGGACTCCATTTTTATCTTCTATGTGACTTAAGAGATTAATACATCCTTTTAAAAAGGTTATTAATCTAAAAGCTAGTATTGTCATCATAATATTCCTTTGTAATTCAATATTTTGTTTTCTACATAAATTTAGAGAGTAATGCACCTAAAAGATTTATTAGTTTTTTTTTATGTTCTTAACTTACACAAAATATAAAAACACATAAATTTGTGACATCAACACTAAAAGTATTCAGGATGGAGCTTCAAGGAACCAGTTTTTGTGTTTTTGAGGTTAACCTGTAATAAATTCACAGTTTCATAACCCCAGGATACTAAATGAAATCCCCAATTACCTTTTACACAAAGAAATTAGCTATATAATATACATAACACGAAAGGAGAAAGAATTTTAAAAGCTCACTGCACCAATATATCAGCTACACACAAAAGAAGCTAGTAAGGTAGGAAATGAGGAACAAAAAATAGCTATTAAACATGCAAAGGACAAATAGCAAAGTTGCACAATTATTTGCAATTACTTTTTTATGATTTTTTAAAATTTTTATTTGAATAACCATACAAATTTTTAACAAAATAATATAAAATGTGTATAGTTTCTGGATACCAGATTTACCCCCAGGAATGCCCCCCCCAATTTCCCACCCGTATCCCTCCCTTCCCTTACCCACAATATCTCTATAAAAGTATTAGGCTGTATAACATTACACCTTGTCTGGATTTAACACATGATAATAAACCACCTTTCTGAATGGCCAGGGTCTAGTTCCAACCTCCACAGATGAGTGGAGACATTTGACCCTTGGTTCTCTGGGTTAAGCTGATTTTACTCAGCATGATTTCTTCCATAGCCATACATTTACCTTCAAAGGCTGCAATATCATTGTTTCTAATTGCTGAGTAAAATTCCATGGTATATATGTACCACAGTTTTTGGATCCATTCATCCAGTGAGGGACATCTGGGTTGCTTCCATAGCCTAGCAATAGTAAATTGTGCTGCTATGAACATAGATATTGCTGTGTCACTATAATGTGCTGATTCTAAATCCCCTGGAAAGATACCCAGGAGTGGAATAGTAGGATCGTATGTGGGCTTATTCCTAGTTTTTTGAGGATTCTCCACACTGTTTTCCAGAGGGGCTGTACCAGTCTGCAGTTCCACCAACAGTGTGTTAGTGTCCCTATCTCTCCACATCCCCTCCAGCATCTGTTATTGTTTATTTTCTTCATTTTTGCCATTCTGACTGGCATAGGGTGATATCTTAATGTGGTTTTCATTTGCATTTCTCTGATTACTAAAGATTTAGAGCACTTTCTCATGTATTCATTGGCTTGATCAATGTCCTCTGGTGAGAAGTTTCAATATTAATGAATTAAAATCTCCAGTCGAAAGACAGAAATTGGCAGGAATGACTAAATAAAAAATATAATCTGACTATATGCTGGCTACAACAGACTCACTTTAGACCCAATGATGCAAATAGACTAAAAGTTAAAAGACTGGATTCCATGCAAATAGTAACCAAAAGATCGGGGGCAGCTATAAGAAAATCAGTTTTTCCATCACTGTGATTAAAAGACCCGGCAAGAACAATTTTTTTTTTAATTAGATGAATATGGAGTTACAATTGCGGGGGAAACATTATCAAACAATCAAGAACAAATGTATATACACTTAGTTATCCAAGGCTAATGCCATGTCATGGATGCCCCACTTGGGTTCCCCATGTTTCTATGTTTCCCCTAGAAGACCCCAAGTTAAATGGATACCTCCTGGAGGTCAGAGATCTCCTTCTGAGATGATTCCCCCATATTCCCACCCTCCAGTCTCCTAGATATCCTTCCTAATCCCTCCCCCCTGTCCCCCACCTTACGCCTCCAAGTATCCTAGTCAATCATCCCCCTGTTTGCACAAAGATTCGTACAATTTGAGGTTATTATTAGCTTAGGCATCTAACAAACTGCTTCCCGATTTATTCTAGCTTCCACAGATGAGAGAAACCATTCGGCCCTTGAGTCTCTGAGATTGGGATACTTCACTTAGCATAATTCTTTTCATCATCCATTTGATTTCAAAAGCCATAATATCGTCTTTTCTAATGGCCGAGTAGTATTCCACTATATATATGTACCAAAGTTTTTTAATCCACTCGTCCAGTAGGGGGCTTCTGGGTTGGTTCCATAATCTAGCTACAGTAAATTGAGCTGCTATAAACATTGAGGAAGCCACATCACTATAATATGCTCATTCTAACTCTTTTGGGGAAATACCCAGGAGTGGGATAGCTGGGTCATAAGGTGGTTCCATCCCTAATTTTTTGAGGAGTCTCCACACGGCTTTCCAGAGTGGCTGAACTAGTTCCGGCAAGAATAATTTTATAAGCAAAAGTTTATTTGGGGTCTTTCAGATGTCTTAGTCCGTAAACAACTGGCTCCATTTCTCAGGGCTCAAAGTGAGGCTGAACATTGTGATGGAAGAGCATGGTGGATGGTAGTGGCTCAATGCATGGCTTCAGGAAACAGCAAAAGAGACTCTACCCCAGATACAAAATGCATACTCCAAAAGGAATGGCCCCACTGACCAACCTCCTCCAGCCACACCCTACCATCCTTCAGTTGACACTTAATCCCTATCAGGGGATTAACTCATTGATTGGGTTAAGGCTCTCATAACCCAACCATTTCATCTCAGCCTTCCTGGATTATTCACACGAGATTCTGGGGAGAGACCTCACGTTCAAACTGTAACATTCCTCCTCTAGCCCCCAAAAGCTAATGACAGTCTGACAATGAAAAATACATTAGTCCATTTTCAAGAGTCCTCCCCTCATGAGCCCTGTCTTTGATGTGCACAGTCCTATTGGCATTCTGGTCTTCTGAGCCCCCACCAGAATCACCCTTAAGCTCCACTTACAACAATCTAAAGAGTTTCCAGCTTACACTGCTAAACATCTCAAAATTCCTCTCACAAATTCCAGAAAGCTCCAAAAGCTTTTGAACCACATGGTCAGGTTAGTTATAGTACTGCTCCCACTCCTGGTACCAATTTCTGTTTTAGTCAGCTCTTCCATTCCTGTGATTAAAGACATGACAAGAATAATTTTAGGAGGAAAAGTTTATTTGAGGGCCCATGGTTTCAGAAGTCTTGGTCCATAGAAGGCTGGCCCCATTCCTTGGAGCTTGAGGTGAGGCTGAACATCATGGCAAAAGAATGTAGTGGAAGGAAGCAGAGAGAAAGAGAGATTCTATGACACATACAAAATATATACCCAAAGGCATACCCCCAGTGACCCTCCTTCTCCAGCAACACCATACCTGCCTTCGGTTGTCAGTTAATCCCATAAAGGATTAACTGATTGATTGGGTTAAGCCTCTTATAACCCAATCATTGCACCTTGGGCTTCCTGATTGTCATATGTGAGCTTTTGGGGGATACCTCAAATTCAAACCATAACATAAACTTTAAATAAAAAAGTTTATAAGATACAAAGAAGGTCACTATGTCATAAAAATTTCATTACAACAAGAAAACATAATAATTGTAAAGACTGACTTACCTAGTAATGCTCCATGACACAAAAACTGATAGAAGTGAATGAAGTAACTGCTCTATAATACTAGTTGGAGATTTCAATACTCCACTCTTAATATGGAATGGAATAACCACACAGAAAACAAGTAAGAAAGTAGAAGATTTGAACAAAATAAACCAACCAGTACTAAAAATATACAGAACACAACCCAACAACCATAATACACATATTCTTCTCAAGTACACATGAAACATTTTTAGGAGACAATATGTTAGATCATAAACTAAGACTCAATATATTTCTGAAAGATGAATATACAACATCTTTTCTGACCAATGAAGTTAAAAATCAACAACAGAAGGAAAACTGGGAAATTTACAGATTTGTAAAAATTAAATGACATATTCTTGACTAATCAATGGATCAAAAAATCACAAAGGAATTTAGAAAATACTTAGATACAGATGAGAACAAAAACACAACATACCAAAATATATGGAATACAATGAAAGGAAATTTACAGCTACAAATGCTTACATTTAAAAAAAAAAAAGGTCTCACATCAACAACCTAACCTACAACTTAAGAAACCAGAAAAATAAGAACAAAATAAACCCAAAATCAGAAGAAGGAATAAAATAATAGAGATTATAGTTAGGATAAGTGAAATAAAAACAGAAAACAATTTAAAAAAGAGTTTAACCAGTTAATTTCTTGAAGACACCAACAAAACTGATGAACCTTTATGTCAATGAACTAAGTAAGCAAGAGGAGAATTAAATTACTAAAATCAGTAATGAACATGGGGCATTACTAACAACATTCTAGAAATAAAAATCATTTTAAAAGAGTACATTGAACAATTAGCACAAACTGGGTAACCCAGAAAAATTCGTAGAAATACACAACTAACCAAGACTAACCCATGAAGAAATAGAAAATAGTTAAACTACTGTAACTAATAAGGAGATTGAATCAGCAATCAAAATTCTCCCAAAAGAGAAAATTCCTGTACTTGATGGCTTCACTGGTGAATTCTATCCATCATGTAAAGAACAAACACCAATTCTTTTCAAGCTATTAAAACATTGAAGAGGAGGGAACACATCCTTACTCATTTGATGAGACCAATATTACCCTCATGCCAAAGACAAAGACAATATAAGAAAGAAAAACTATGAAACAATATTCCTTATCAACAGTGATAAAAAAATCCTCAGCAAAATACAAGCAAACCAAATTTATGTGAATATATTAAAAGGATGTCCAGATGCAGTGGCACAAGCCTGTAATCTGAGCAGCTCAGGAGACTGAGGCAAGAGGATCACAAGTTCAAAGTCAGCCTCAGCAACTAAGTGAGGTCGTAAGTAACTTAGAAAGACCCTGTCTCAAAATAAAAAATAAAAAGGGCTTGGGGTGCGGCTCAGGGGTGAAGCACCCCTGGGTTCAATACCCATTACAAATATATATCCAGTGGGATTTATTTGTGGAATGCAAGAGTGGTTCAATATATGAAAATCAATGTAATATACCACATTAATTTAATAATAGGAAAAATACAATAATCTCAAGTCATGGAAAAAAAGCACTTGATAAAATTTAATCCTTTTCAAGATACACACATTCAACAAACTAGGAAAAGAAGGAAACTACCTAAACATAATTTAAAAACCATCCATGAAAAACACTTTCAACATAATAAAAAGGCAAGCCACAGAAAGGGATATTTGCAAATCATATCTGATAAGGAATTAGTATATCCAAAATATATAGAGAATTCTTGAACCTCAATGACAAAAAAATCCAATTCAAAAATAGACAAAAGACTCCAATAGATATTTCTCCAAAGAAGATATACAATCGCCAATAAGCACATGAAGAGACATGCAACATCACTACTCAATAGGAAACACACAAGCCAAAGCTACAATGTGCTGTCACATCACATACATATGAGGGCCACTACCGAGAAAAAAACAAAAATGACAAGTGTTGGTGAGGATGTGGAATGATTGTAACCCTTGTGTACTGTTCATGAGAATGTAAAATGGTACTGCCACTGTGAAAAAAAGTATTGCTGTTCCTCAAAAAATTAAAAATAAGATTACCATTACCATATGGTCCAGCAATTCCGTTTCTGCATAGAGAGCTGAAAATTTTGAAAGCAAAGTCTCAAAGAGATATTTGTACACCTATGTTTATAATGCAAAGGAAACCCAAGTGTCCATTGACAAATGAGTGGCTAAGCAAACTGGATACAATGGAATTCTATCTGGCTTTAGAAAGGAAGAAAACTCTGACACATACTACCACATGGACGAACCTGAGGATTTTATACCAAGTAAAATAAGCCAGTCACAAAAAGAAAAATACTGTATGACTCCATTTATATGATGTACAACCAAAATCTTAGAAGCAGAAGGTCAAAGGTGGTTTTAGGAGTTGTGATTAGGGGAAGGGAAGGAGTGTTTTAGTGGATACAGAATTTCAGTTTTGCAAAATGAAATATGGAGCTGAATGGTGGTGATGGTTGTATGACCCTATCAATGTATTTAACACCACTGAACACTATACTTAAGAATGACTAGGATAATAAGTTGTATGCTATGTGTACTTTACCATAATAGAAAACTTGGGGGGAAAACATTACATCAGTAAGTAAAAGTCCATTTCCTACTGCAGGCCTTTCCCTTCTGTATGTCACCGAAGACGCATCAACAGCACTCCAGGATAAAATGAACACAGCCACCATACAAGGTTGATCCCTTCCTTTTCAGCTTTGACTTAGTCCCCTTGCTATTACCGCTGTCAAACTCATTTTCTTACTTTCACCCTCTTGACAGCATCGTCATTCCAGGTCATAGCACGTATGCCTAAAGCAATTTGAACACACAGATTTCTGTTCAGGACTATTTGGAATTGTCATTTTACCTGGAAGATCCTCCTAATCCATGTGACACCTGGTGATCCCCTTTACACATCATTAGAGAAATGTACAAATTCTTTTCTGTCTCTCCACTTCTTCCTCCCCTCTCTTCCCTTCCTACCCTCCTCAATAATTTGAGCAGCCTTTGACTTTGATTATACAGCCCACGGAAGAAAACATACATTAAACAAATAATTATATAAAGAACCATATAATTACTACTCCCATAAAAAGCTATAAAGGAGGATTCCAGCATGCTACAGGAGTATATAACTGTAGGACTTTCTATCCCCTATCTTCCAGGGATTCAGAGGAGACTTGCCTGATAAAGGTACATTTAAGTTAAAACCTAGAAAATAAAAAAAATTATCAAGCATAGAGGAATAATTGAATGTGGAAGTGAAAATAATGATATTCTAAATAGAAGAGACAAACTGTAATGATCCTTAGAAAGAAAACTAGGGAGTGTGTAGTGTGATGGCCAAAGAGAAGGACTGCAAGAGATGAGTTAGATCTTTTTGTTGATCAGTTTCTTGTCACTATAACAAAATATCTGAGAAAATTAACCTATAAAGAGAAAAGGTTTATTTTGGCTTACAGTTTAGAAGGTTCCAGTCCATTATAAATTGGCCATGTTGCTTTGAATCTTTGACAAAGCAGCAAATCATGGCTGCTCACCTTATGGTCAGAAAGCAAAAAATTGATGAGTTTCAGGGGGATTCCCAAAATGACCTAAGGACTTCCGATAAGACCCCACTTCTCAAAGGTTCCGTTGCCTCCCAATAGCACCACCTGGGGACAAAGCCTTTAACACATGGACCCTTGGGAGATGTTCAAGATATCAACTATAGCAATTTTCCTGCATATTGAACACCTTGAGTTTAAAGCTATTATAGTATGGATAAATATTTGTATTTAGAAATTTTATTATGAATTGTATAGGACACGGTGATTTGGAAAGTAACCAGTACATTTCAAACGTCTTCTTTTTTTTTCCACATTTATTAGAAGTATATTGCGATACAGGATACAGATGAGGGGGAAACATTGTCAAAACTGTAGCGATCAATGTGTATAAACTTTGATAACCAGGGGTAATGCTAACACATAGATAAGCTACTATGGGTTTCATCTGTTGCAGTTTCCCCCAGAAGAACTCATGTGTTAAATGGGTATCTAGTGTAGGAATAACATCGGCTTCTGGGATGGTTCCCCCATCTTCCCCATCACCAGACTCCTATGAGTTCTTCATATACACTCCCCCCTCCCCATCCCCTTCCCTCCACCTCCAAGTTCCCTAGGGAGCTTTCGCCCCTGTTGCACTGAAAGTCATTCAATTTGAGGCTTTGTTAGGTCAGCCGTCTGTCCTACTGCTTCAACATAAATTCTAGTATCAACAGATGAGAGAAACCATTCGGCCCTTGAGTCTCTGAGATTGGGAGACTTCACTAAGCATAATTCTGTCCATCTCCATCCATTTGACTTCAAAAGCTATAATATCGTCTTCTCTGATGGCCGAGAAGTATTCCATAGTATATATGAACCAAAGCTTTTGTATCCACTCATCAAGTGAGGGGCATCTGGGTTGGTTCCATAATCTAGCTATAGTAAATTGAGCTGCTATAAACATTGAGGAAGCCACATCACTATAATACGCTGATTCTAAATCTTTTGGGAAAATTCCCAGGAGTGGGATAGCTGGGTCATAAGGTGGTTCCAT
>PVKS010009804.1:0-62529 GCA_004027875.1 Aplodontia rufa
AATTTCTTACTTTGGAAATTGGCTACTGAAGGAAGAGAATTAACCATGTATGTTTCCCTCAATGACAGTAATCTATTCTTTATAGAAATTTTTTAAAAATGCCAGTTAATAAATACCATTTTGCAACCTGACAAAATAATCAATATTCCCAAAGTTATTAATTAATATTAAAACAATGAGGTTAAAGGTTGATTGAAAAGTGGGCATTTGCTTTGCTGATTGCAAAGGGAGAGCCAGATCTTTACAATGGAGAGATCTAACCATGACCACCTTAATCCATTGATCCAAACATAATGTCACTGAAAATGTGGCAACTGGGCATGATGTGCTGCCTAGTGTAATACATAATGTAATTTGAGGAAATAGTGCTAAAATGTTCCATCCAAATCTAATCAAGATTTTGTATCCAAATTCTAGTTTACAGCTAATACAGGAGTTGCTGGGGAAAACGTAACAGCATGACATGGAACAATTCTATAATCAGCTGACCTTTATTCTTCGGTGAGCTAATGTCATAAAGGAAAAGTATTTTATATTATAAGAGACATCAGACATTGAATGCATGGTCCTGGCTTAGATGCTGGTTTGATAAATTTTGTGGTCCATTAGGGAAATTTAAATATAGATTGAATATTAGAGAATTGTTTTTAGGTGTTACAATGATATTGTGGTTATGTAGGAGAGTATCTTTAATTTTTAGAAATGGATGCTAAAATATTTATGGTGGATATGTCATGATGTCTATTATTTATTTTTAAATAGCTCAACAAAAGTTTAATTAGATAAGACAAATACAGTCAGTTGTTAAACATTATGACCATGAGTGTTCATTTTGTTTTTTTCTACTTTTCTGCATATTTTAGATTTTTTTATTAATGTAAAAATTTGAATTTTAATAATTTTAATTTATGTTCTATATGTAACAGATATATATGTATAATTTATATGTGTGTGCAGAACGCCTATCACAAATTACAGACGTTTTAAAATGTTGGTCCCCTTCCTTAGACCAAACTAAAAAGAGAAAAATTCTGTCCTTGGCTCAGCTTAAATTCTTTTTTTAGGTGAAGTGAAGTTTAATCACACTCACATAAATAAATAAACAAATATTAGCCGAACATACTTCTCACCCCACACTTTCTTCCCCCCGTTCTTCTAATTGATTCACTTGGCTTCCCTCTGTTGTATCAACACAAAGATCCTTCAGCTTTTAATTCACTCTGGATAGTGCCAAAGACATTCTGCACTTATTCAAATAATAAGGTCAAAGAGAGAGAAAGTGGGAGAGAGAGCATGCAATGAGAAGACAGATGGAGTGGGAAGAGAGAGGAGACAGATGGGCCTCTCCGAGAACAAGCAATGTAGCCATACTAACAGCACTGTAAAAACAGGAGAATGGCTAAAATGCTAAGAGCTGGACTGCCCCAACTGGCTAGAAATATGACCACAGGTGACCTAGACTTATGTAACCTGCCTGGAATCAGAATTCAGGTTCTCCCCTCTGGCCCCCTACATATACGCGGGCCAAGGTCATTGAGTTATTAATTCCTGTCTAGATCAAGGAATACATAACTAGTTGCTCATTCAACAGGTATTTATCAAACTCCTACTATGTGTTAGACCCTTTCCTTAGAACTTGAGATATATCAGAGAATAAAACACACTCAAATTCCTGTCCTCATGAACAGATAATAAACAATAAACAAGTAAGCTAAAAACTGAGCCATGGGTGGTAGCTTAACAGGATTGTCAGCATGGAGCTCCCTGAGATAATGGTCTGGAGGGAGGACTCCAAGAAGGCGAGAGAGCCTGCTGGGCTGTGACTGTGACCCTGGGAATATCTTGATCAGCGAGGGAGTAGCAGGTACAAAGTGCCTAGGGTGATGATGTGCCTGGACATCTTGGGAATGGATCAAAGGCCGGGCGAAGGGAGAAGATTGAGACTGAGGAAAACAGTACGCCATGAGGTCAGAAAAAATGACATCAGGTCCTGTAGGGCCTAGTGTACACTGAAGAATTAGAATCGTATCCTAAGTGCAACAGGAGTCAAGGAAGGCTTCGAATAGAGAGGAGTGATGTGATCTGGCTTCTATTTTTAAAAGATGGCTCTGGCAGCTGTGCTGCAAATAGACTGAAGTGGGTAAGGTGGAAGCAGGAGGCTAGTTCAGAAGCCACTGCGGTAATCAGGTGAATGAATGGTGATGGTTGCTTGCATCGATGTGAAAAGCAGTGGAATGTAAAAATAAATATAATTAGATGCTTACAGTGTAGAGAAGCAAAAAGAAAAGCTGCCTAATTCTCAGTGTCAAATATCAAGATGTTTTTCATCTAGAGATAAGCTTTATCCAACATGTAAACTATCTTGCGAATGGCTATAGAGTGAATTATCTGATGTGTGTGTCTTTCTGAAGATTTCATGGAGCAAGATAATAGGAAGTATCCTCAGGGCCAATGGGGACAGGAGTAGAGCACACACAACAATAAGGACCCAAATCAAGAGGAAATTTCCAGGAACCAGCTATATTGGATGTCAATATTAATTTTGTCTAAAATCATTTAGACAGTCTTTGACGCCTGATTTTTTTTTTTTTAAAGAGAGAGGGACAGAAAGAGGGAGAGAGAGAGAATATCAATTTTATTTAGTTTTTCACATGACTTTCATTAATCTGAGACGACATTGTGTACGTGGGTGCTGGGGTTTGAACCCGTGTACTTGCACATGCTGGGCAAGCACTGTAACCACTGAGCCACCGCTCCAGCCCCCTGATTCTTTATTTTAACCAGAGCCAGGGCTCCATGGGGCTGAATCTCAATGATAGTGACTTTAAAAATGCTGAACAACCTTCACACGCTTAAAGGCAATCATATAAAGCAAGGCTGTGATTTCAAAATCACTTTCATGTCAGATTTGACATGATTTTGAATAGACTTGGAGAACAGAGAAGAAGGAATAAATTATGTTTAAATGACATGGTCATTTCATCTCTGAGGGATCTCAGCAGCTCTGTGGAATCACATGACAATCAGACATTGAGGTTGCAGGTGACGTTTCTGTTGTTGGGAAGTTTTACTGAGATACAATTGACATAAAATAAACTACACACAAAGGACACACCTTGAAAAACTTTTAACATGCGCACATTGGGATAAAAACAGTGAATTTATACAGCATCACTCAAAGCCTCCTGGTCCCTCTGTGTAACTGCTCCTTCCCTCTACTGCCCCTCCCTACGCAATCATTGATCTGATTTCTATTAAAGTAGATTATATTTTCTGGTTTCTATAAATTCTACATATTAAGTTATGCTAAGTACTCTCTTTGTCTTGCTTCTTTCACTCAGTTTTTTTAAAATTCACTTATGCTGCAATAGGCATCAGTGGTGATTTCCTTGTCACTGCTCAACAGTGTTCCATTTTGTGGTTGTTCCATGATGAATTTATCCCTTCATCTTTTCAAGGACCTGTAGCTTGTTCCCAGGTGTTGGCTGTTACTGTTGAAAATGCTGTGAACATTTGTATGCAAGTCTTTATAAGAACATGTGCATTTTTTCCTCCTGAGTAGATACCTAGGAGTAGAATGATATATGAAAATGTAAGAAACCACCAAATTGCTTTCCAAAATGGCTTTACCAATTTGCATTCCTGCTATCAGAGTATAAAAGTTACCGTACCTTCATATCCTCTCTATTGCTCGATTAATTAATCAATCTTTTAAACTGTGGTCATTCTAAAAGGTCTGTATTAGTACTTAATTTTTGTTTTAATCTGTTTCCTTAGTGACAAATGATGTAGAACAGCTTTGTATATGCTTATTTGCCATCCACAAGTCTTCCTTAGTAAAAAGGCCTATTTAAATCTTTTGCCAGTTTTAACAATTGGGTTGTGGTTTCCTTATTGCTGAACTCTTGACAGCTTATTTATTTTTTTACATATATTCTTCTGGATACAAGTCCATTAATAGATGCATATTTTGAAAATATTTTCCCCCAGTCCGTGGCTTGCTTTCTCATGCTCTTAATAATATCTTTTAAAGAATAGAAGTCTCAAATTTTTTATTAAGTCAAATCTATCAATCGTTTCTTTTGTAGATAATGCTTTTGGTGTTATATCAAAGTAATCTTTACCTAAACTAAGATCACAGCAGTTTTCTCCTTTTTTTTTTTCCTAGAAGTTTTGCAACTCTAAGATTTCTCTACCTAATCCTACTATTTTGAGTTAGTATTTGTTGGCGGTGTGAGGAGTGGGTTGAAGTGTTTGGGGTCTTGTTTTCTTTCGCATATGAATATGGATTAACCCACCACCACTTCTTGTGAAGTCCCAGTCTTTTTTCCACTGAATTGCTTTTGCACCTTTGTCAAAAAAGAAAAAAAAAATCTGTTGTCCATAAATGTGCAGGTCTATTTCTGCATTCTCCATTCTGTCCCATCGATCAATTTGATAGATTCTATTGATCTGTCTTGACACTCTATTATCTTTACCGCTGTAGCTTTCAAGTCTCAAAATCTGCAGTGTTATCTCTCCAACCTTGTTCTTTTTCAAAGTTCTTTTGTTGGCCATTCTCTGCCTTTTTTTATTTCCATATGAATTCCAGAATCAGCTTGTCAATTTCTATTAAAAGAAAAAAAGAAGGAGGTGGAAAGCCTGTTGGGATATTGATAGGGATTGCATTGAATCTATAAAACAATATGTAAAAAATTAATATCTCTGTCCTATTTTATAGCAATGTTTTATAATTTCAACATACAGATCTTGCACAGATTTTAAAGATTTATCCTTCTGTATTTTATATTTTTGTTGCTATTATAAATTGTCTTATGCTTAAATTTCTATTTCTGTCTTTTGTTGCTAATATGTAGAAATATCATAGATTATAGTTTTCAGGTATACTGTAGCTGTTTTAAATCTACTTGGTAGTTCTATTATGCTTTCTTGTAGAATCCTAGAATCATCTATATTATCATCTATAGGATGTATGATACCCTCTTTGAATAAAGAGTTTCATTTCTTTCTTGCCAGTCAGATGTCTCTAGCTACTTTTTATTGACATATTGCATTGGTTAGAACCATCAGTGCATTGCTGAGAAGAAAAGATGAGAGCAGATGCTGATATCATGATCCTAAACATTAGAGGAGCGTGTACCATCATTGATGTTTTCATTGATGCTCTTCCACTGAGAAAGTTCATTTCTATTCCTATTTTGCTGAGAGGGTTGTCTTAATTTTTTTAAAAATGGATGTTCGTTTTTTCAAGTGCATTTTTATATTTATTGAGATGATTATATGGTTTTTCTTTTTTAGTTTGCTAATATGGCTAATTGCATTTATTGATTTTTCAAATGTTAAACCAGGTCTTCATGGGGCTGGAGCTCAGCAGTTACAATGCTTGCCTGGCATGTGCAAGGATGCAGATTTGAACCCCAGTACCACATACACAATGAGGTGTTGGAGCAATGAAAGCCATATGAAAAATTAAAATTGATTCTCTCTTTCTCTCTCACTGTCCCTCTCTCTCTTTAAAAACAAAACAAAACAAAACAAAACAGAAAAAAACCTAGCTCTTCATTCCTGGAATAAGCCCTACTTCATCTTAATGTGTTTTCCTTTTTCTATATTGTTGGATTTGATTTGCTGAAATATTTGAATTTTTGCACCTTATTCATGATGGATGTTGAAGTATACTTTTAAAATAATTTCTCTGTTTTGATATTAAGGTAATGCTAATCTCAGAGAATGAATGTAAATTATTCTTTGTGTTTCAAATTCTGAGTTTTTGTATAGTATTGGTATTATTTCTTCCATAAACAATTGGTAGAATTTATCATTGAACCCATTGGTTCCTAAAGTTCTCTGTAGGAAGGGGTTTAATTTTAAATTTATTTTTTTATAATTGATACAGGGAAATTTCTTCTTGAGTGAGTTTTGGTAGCGTATCTTTTAAAGAACGTGTCCATTTTATCTAAGTTGCCAAGTTTCTTACGATGGCATTGTTGATAATATTCCCTTCTTTTTAAATGTCTTTGAATCATATTAATGTGGGATTATTTATGATGTGCCATGTTTTATTCCTGGTGATATTAATTTGTGTCCCCCAATAAACATTCCTTCTCTCATATTTTTCCCTCTTTCTGATCAATCTGGCTAAACTTTTATTAATTTTTTTGATCATTTCAAAGAACTAATTTTTTATTTCATGGATTTTCTCCATTGCTTTGCTGTATTCATTTCATTGATTTCCACTTCTTTATTATTTCCTCTCATCAAATTTATTTGGGGTTATTTGCTCTTGTTTTTCTAGTCTTAGGGAAGAAGCTGCAGTCATTGGAGATACCTCTTCATTTCTAATGCATGCATTTAATGCTGTAGTATTTCTTCTAAGTACTGATGTAATGTCACTCATGTATTTTTTTTTAAGAGATAAAGGGACAGTGAGAGAGAGAGAGAGAGAGAATCAGTTTTACTTGGTTTTTCATCTGGTCTTTGTTGCTCCAACACTTAGTAGCATACATGGTGCTGGGGTTTGAATCCAGGTTCTCATGCTTGCAAGATAAGCACTATAACCACTGAGCCACTGCTCCAGCCCCCACTCTCGTATTTTGTAAGGTGTGTTTTCATTTTTACATAGTGCAAAATAATTTCCAATTTCCCTTTGATTTATAGTTGGGTCCTGCTTCTTATCCAATTTGGTTATCGTTACCTTGTATTTGTCGTGTTTAGATCACTTACATTTATGTAAGGATCAGTATGTTTAAGTCCAGGTCTATCATCTTGCTATTTTCTCTTTGTCCCTTCTTTTATTTATTCTTTTTTGGTTTTTTGGATTAATTTTTTAATAATTCCATCCAGTCCCCTTTCTGGCTTGTTAACTATAACACTGATTGTTTTAGTGATTACTTTAAGGTTTACAGTACACATATTTAACTTACAATAGTCTGAGTTCCGGTGTTGTTATGTCATTTACATATAAGAACTTTGTAATAATATAACTCAATCTCTGACTTCCTGACCTATGTTGTTGTCGTATTTTATTAGTAACATGGTATAAGCTATACACCGTATTATTTTATCTATATAGTTAGTTATCTTTTTTTTTTTAAGAAAGGGGACAGTGAGAGAGAGAGAGAAAAAGAGAGAAGCAATTTTTATTTAGTTTTTCGTGTGACTTTCATTTCTTGGACACTCCATTGTGTATGTGGTGCTTGGATTTGAACTTACATACTTGCGCATGCCAGGCAAGTGCTGTAACTGCTGAACCACTGCTCCAGGCCCATTAGTTATCTTTTAAAGGGATTTAAATAATAGAAAATTTTCTTATATAAACCATGTGGTTACCATTTCTGATGTTTTTTTTTTTTTGTTCCTTTGGAAAAAACTGAACTCCAACTATACATGTTTTTAGCCACTTGAAATTGTCCCATAGCTTACTGATGCTCTGTTCATTTTTTTAAAATTATTTTTCTCTTTGTGCTTAATGTGGAGAATGTTATTGATAGACCTGTGAGTTTGCTAATCTTTTTTTTTTTTTTGTAATTTCTAATTTGCTATTAGTCCTATCCAGCACAGTTTTCATCTGAGATGTTTACAGTTTTCATCTCTAAAAGTTCAGTGTGGGTCTTCTTATATCTTCCCTGTCTAATTAAATTTTTGAACATCTAGTATAATAGCTGTTTTTCTCCATTGATTCTAACATTTGTTATTTATGAATTGTTTGATTTTTGTCTTTGTCATATGTCATACTTTCTTACCTTTTTCATGCCTCATATTCTTTGATTCTGTACCATTCTTTGTGATTCCTACCTTGTTGAATGCTGTATATTTGTTCTGCAATACTGTCAAAATAGTTTGATCCTCTTAAGTCTTGCTTTTAAAGAATTTTTAGGTGGGACCCAAGCAGCGTTTACTTTAGGCAAGAACTTTTGGGTATTCTACCCAGTGCTCCACCAATCGTTTGGTTTTCTAGTTGGTGTGTGGGAAAGGTCACTACTCCTGACCCAGTGAGGGTGCTGGCAGTGTGCTCTCAGTCCTCCTTTTTGGTTCTTTTTCAGCCTCAGTAGGTTCCTCATGACAGCACACTGTCCGAATGCCACTACCTTCTCCAGCTGGACCTTTCGCAGGTGTCCAAATGTCTTTTCTGTACAGCTCTCTTCCCTCTGCTGCTCTCTTCTGAAAATTCCAACTGCCAAGGTCTCCCTAGATTCTTAGCTTTGCTTCCTAAACTCAAAAAGGGACTCTCTTGGGCTCCATCTAGATATTTGCTCCCTTCTCCATGGCCTGGAAATGCTCTCAAGGCAACCAGTAAACTAAGGAATCCCAGGTCTCCCCTCATGTGTCCCCTTCTCTCCAGAATCACTGTCTTTTCTTGTCTTCAACATTGTTATTTTATATACAATATGTATTTTATATTCATAGTCTATATGTCATGTATAATATATATTATATATTTTATATACATTTTATTTTCATTTTTGTTTGGATATTTCAGTATTTCTGGTTGAGAAATAAATGTCCATTTTAGTCCATTTTGGCCAGAAGCAGAAGTCACTGGTGAAGTTTTGAAATGGAAGAATTTGATGTTATGGACTGACAGGGGATTCAAGGATAATAGGGTTGGTGTTAGTGGTAGTGGAGCTGAAATTTTGGTTAGGAATACAGAGCTTGCCTTGCACATTTTGCCCTTGGCTTGGAAATTGAGTGCAGTAACACTAGCAATCAGGGCTACCTTATAGTTTCTTTATTTGATATTACAACTGTGAATTAAAGCAGTTAAATTCAACTGGTCTAGTCTCTTTCAAAATGTAAATTCCCTTGGGAATTAATGTCTAATAACCTCCTAATGACTTAACAACTACTAATTATTGGAAGTTTATTACTATATGTCAGGCACTTTGCTGAACATTTTATATCCATTCATTCATTTAATCTATACATTGAGCCACTGTGGTACCATGGTTGCTTAAACAGACTGGCAGAAACTGGGAGATTTCCTGCCGAAGTCCAAGAGCTCCTGAGTACATTAGAAACTAGATTTCAATGATCCAAACCTCTTGCTACTCAAACTGTGGTCCATGGACCAGCTATTATAGAGCACAATCTTGGACTGTGTTCCAGGCCTACTAAATCCAAACCTGCATTCTGCAAAGGTCCCCAAATGATTTGCATTGACATTCAAATTTGAGAGCCTGGTTCTAATCCATGTTCAACCTGTTCATCCTGTCAGCTGGTTGAAGAAGGGACATATGGAAGTTGGGCCTTGGGACAGACAGGTAGGATAACCTAAGGGTTTGGAACACTATCCTCATAGCTAGGGCAAGATCTGGGAACCATTATCATCATTTGCACTGACCAATCAGAGACAATAAAGAAAAACATCTCTCACACTGAGCATCCACTACATGTTGGGAACTACTCTAAAGGGCTTTGTAATATCAACTCTCTAAATCCTCACAACACATCTATTAGGTTTGTCTTTGTTTTACAGATGAGAAAATAAGAGTTGAGAGAGCCTAAGTAACTTGCCCAAGCTAATTCGTTAGTAGCAGACCTACAGTGTGACCTCAGGCAGTGTAGTTCCAGAGTCTAAGCATCTAGATCACATCCATTACGCATCATCAGAAAGCATCTTCATCCAGAGCAGAAAACTGAAGGGAGAGAAAGAACACAGAAGGAGAGATGGGGTACAAAAACAACTTCTGTCGAGGCTCCTGTTTTGCTGAGTAGAGAGCTACACATACTAATAGAACCCTAAAGTGTTCCAAGACCTTTAAAATATCTACACAAGCCTATTTATTTTGCATTTCTGAAGCTAAACATGTTTTACTTGCAGGTGAGCATATTTAAATAGTGCTGAAGATTTCTCATCTATTAAAAGAAAGGATGAAGGAATAGAGAGTAATACTTTGGGATGTAAGATTTTCTGCTAATTCTATGACAAGCAGAGGGAAAGCAACATACAGAGGCTATTTCTGCATACTGTAAAGCGAGAGATAAAAATATGAGAGCGCTGGCCTTCATTAAAAGGATAAAGGGCTACTGATTGGTATTTCCTTTTAAGTTTCATAGAAGTTTTAAATTTAAAAGAACACGGCTGCTTGATGACACTGGAAAAGCTTCTTGCTTTATGTAGAGTGTCTTAATTGTGCTCATGCTTAGGTTCACTGCAATATATTTAGATATAATCTGTAGTCCCTCCTAGAAGAAAAAAATACAAAAGCACAAGTCAGATGGCTTCAGGGGCACAATTCAAGGCCTATGTCTATTATTGTGCCTTGCTTCTGTTAATTAGCTTTCTAATTATGATTTATTCTAAATTGTTATTTTAAATCCATGCCCAGAGACTGTGTGGAGGTGACATATTACTCAAGAAATAATAGGGATATGGTTCTTTGCCTTTGGCTCTGAGAGTTATGCTGTTCAGAAAAGCATTGTTTCTGTGCTTTCCTGTTCCACATCCACCCTGACTCCTTTTGATATTCCAAGTCACCCACAGAACTTGTCCATCAACCAGAAAATGTGACCATTCAGCTCTCCATTTTTAGACATCGCCCATCTCCATTTACTTTCCAACTTGCTTTATTCTGCTGCATTTCTACATAATCTTTTACTTAGTTTTGCATCCTGATGTTTTTAGCTGAACTTCTGCCAGCTGGATTTGTGGTTCAGTCATGTTCTTGTTCCTGGACCCTTGGAGTCCTGCAGCACTTACCCTATCCTATCCTCAGCCTTCACACTCTCCCCGATCTGGCCAGGAATTACAGACCATGGTCACCCAATTTCAGCCTGTCGGAAGCCAACCCTTAGAATTAATCTGCCAGACAAGTGACTTGGAACCGGACAGATAAGCGACACCTCCACCCTGGACCCTGCCAAGGAAAGTTGGCAGTTTGAACAGCTTTGACTTCTCTGTTTCTCTGGGGCTTCATCCTTTATTTGTTCCTTTCTTTCCCACATACATCTAGAAATTTTGATGCCGTAGTATACTTTCCCTTCAGGAAAACCCTAATCTGTGTTCCATTCTCATGTCACCTGCTCTTTGCTGGATGACAGGTATGTGGTGTGTTATTCGAGCATGGATTTGTTTGAAATGTACTAGTGGGTTACACATTTCATCTTTCAAGGTAGTGCGTGTGTCTTACAAGCCACCTGACTGAGGTCTTCTAACACATATCCTCTTCTTGTCTTAGCAAAACAAGGTGGGTGCAAATAAATACAAAATATAACAGCAGCAGTAATACTTCCAGCAGAAGGAAGGTCTGAACTGTAGCACACATGGTGACTTGTCTACTGACTGTGTTCTAGAGTCCTTTATCCTGGAAACAGAGATGTCAGGCTTCTAGCCTCCTTGACATAATCATATGACCAAGTGTGGAACAGCAGAATATTAGGTGATAAGATGTGCTTACATACTGTGTCACTTGCAAATTAAAATGAGCTTTTGGCTTTGGACTTTGTCTCCATCCCCCACACCCTGGGGTCAGCATTTGAATAAGACAGCACTCTAGCACTGGCCAGCCAGCAGACAACAACACCTAAAGAGGTGGCAGAAGCCCAAAATGGAAAGAGCCTAGGTCCCCAAAGGATTCTGTGCAACAGATTTGCCCCACTATCCTATACTGGCTCAACTGTTGATTGAGAGAAGAATACATTTCTGTCTTCTTTAAGCCAGTGTCTTTTAGATTCCTTTTATTACATCAGCTTAGCATTTTCCCTAACACACAAACCTATGGGCAGAAATGTCTGCATCAATCTCCTGGGAAACTAGGGTTTGAAGACCTAGGCTCTAGACATATGATAATGGAAAGATTGTAGATCTCTATCTTCCCTAGAAGACAAATTGACTTGTGGATGGGGTACTCTCTACTTTACAAACTGATTCACAGGGTTTTAATGTATGTCAGAATCATCTTGAGGGCTTTTAACACAGAGCATTCTGGGCAGCAGCACTCTCTGAGTTTCTGATTCAGGAGGTCTGGAGAGGGCCTGAGAGTCTGCATTTCTACCAAGACCCCATGTGGTGTTAATGTCACTGATGCGGGACCATTCTTTGAGGTCCCCTGACTACTCTTCAGTCTTCCCTCTAACAATACATTGAAGAGATCTTTAGCAATATTGGATTGAAGGGCCTTCAGTGGAGGCACTGTTGAGGCCCACCCCACAACTCTCAGCCACCTGAGTACCCCTGTAGCTCTGGTGGGCAGTTGCCATACACACTGACAGTGTCCCACCCAAGTCCCTGAGCTTCTCTGTTTCTCTGCCAGGGACTTTCTGCAGAACCAGGGCATCTTATTCAGCCTGTCTGTGGAGCAGCCCATAAGTTCTGGCCATTTGTCACCCCCACTGAAAATGCTCAACTAGCAAGGGCTGGCTGCTGGTGGGTAGAGACCCAAGCTCTCCTGGCCCTGAGTGGGTCAGTGCTGAGACTGACTCTTTGTGATTCCTCAGAGGATCCTGGGGAAGATCAAACTTCAATTGCCCACAACAACCAATACTCCCTTTATTGCTTTTCCCCTTCTTTGCCTTACTTTCTCCATTCTCTCACTCCTGCTTCCCAGATCACTTTCAAGTAAACTACAATAGTCTTCCCTTATCTGTGGTTTTGCTTCGGTGGTTTTAATTATCTAAAATCAATAAGAAGAAGAAGGGTGAATATAGTATAGTAAGACATTTGCAGGAATGAGAAAGGAAGGAGGGATAGAGAGACAGAAAGACCACATTCAAGTAACTTTTATAAGAATGCACTGCTGTATTCTATTTTATTATTAGTTATTGTTCTTAATCCCTTCCTTGCTTCATTTCTAAATTACACATTATCAACCAAGTCCTCCAATCAAAATCTGCTTTGGGAAAAGAGAGATCCAAACACAGCCATCCTCTGCTTATCCTGTTGCCTAGGCACCCACCTACCTTGGTATAGCTCTAGGCAGGGTAGAGAGTCTTCAGTTGAAATTGGCCATCACTGGGGATGGGACATTTCTTAACAGAGGTGTTTAAATGGCAACTGGACTACATTTCCGGAGGAACACATGAGAGGAAGTAAGGAGCAGTCCTGAAACACACAAGCCACATTGTCTTACTCAAACCCCAGCTTTACTGCTTACTGAGATGCTGAGCAAATTGTTATGTCTTTGTGCCTCAGTTTCTGAATATGCAAATGCAGGTGTTAGTTGTTCCTACTATACACGTTTTGGGAAGGATTAAATGAGCTAACACATAGAAAGTTCTTAGAACATTACAAACACAAATTAAGCTCAATAAATGTCAGCTTTCCATCAGATTTCTGGAGCAGGGATTCCAGAATAAGGGGGGAGGAGGCTTCTAAATCCTTTCTGCTGCTGATGTCTCCACGTTGGGAACAGGACGCCATCTCTCTACCACTTGCTGGAGCAGGCAGCTGGCAGAGAGCTCTGTGTTCTCTGTTTAGTGCTTTCTGAAAAGTGAAATGACTCTCTTGTCCTTCTGTCAGCTTATTTTCCTTATTGACTTTGGTAAATTATCAGTTAAAATTTAAAAAAGGAAGAATGAGGACAATAAAGAAGAGTCTTATTCAAAATCATTAACAAAGAAAGACCGCTTATATCTGTCTGCTGGCAGACACAATCCACACCATGTTATAAAGAAGAGTAAAAACACTACTTACTTTTTAAAATACCTTTAATACAAGCAATGCGTCCTCTCTGTAAAAAATATTTGAAAAAGATAAAAAAGATCAGCCATAATAAGCCTCCTTCCTACCAAGGTTTTGGTGTATTACCTTATATAGTTTTGTCTAAATATGGGTGTATGTGTGAAAGACAGACAGATGAAGAAAATGAGATTTCTCCCTATGAGTTGTTTTACACTTTTCACTGAATGTGGTATGGACCTTGAAATGTTCTTCCATGGTATTATTTGACTCTCTCTACTTTTATTCAGAAGGTGACTTATTTTGAAATAAACTTACTATCTAACATATTTCTGAATATAGAGATAAACAAGAGATTAAAATGAAAAGACAGAAAGCTACAGATAAATGTCCATACAATGCTTAAAGGGATTAGCTGAAAATTGCCAATAGGGAAATGCTTCACACACAGATAATTTTTTGAGTAGACCCAGGATCATCAAACTGGTTTGTAAAGCTGCTTTAAAAAAAATAATAACATTCAAAGGTTTGTTTTATCGCTTCTGTTGGCCCCTACCCTCAACTGGAAGAATTATTAAAGATGGGTTAAGATAGACATTTTATCAGCATTAGCAAAGAGAGCTATCAAGCTGATTATACAGTAGGCACAGAATTGTAAACTATGAAACAATCCTGATTTTAATTGTGGGGAGCAGGGAAGAGGCAAAGAGTGGAGATGGAGCCAGTAGTTTTGTTCTCTAATTTAACAGCCATGAATGTGAGCTAATTACACAGGGAACATTTCTTTCTGGAACTAGAGAGAGGAGGGATAATTTTTATTTCTTCCAGGTACATGGTACAGCAGATGCCAGAAATTTGTGGACTCTCCATCAGCCTTGGAAGGCAGGGCCTACTGTTCCTTGTATCTTCTGAGAAGGGAAGATGCCTGTTATCTTCCTTAATGTGCTGTGCAAATCAAATAGCAGCACAGCACCAGCCCCTAGCAACACACCCCAAATTGATTTCTAACATTTATAATTAGTTCCTAAGTCAAGGAAGTGTACTAAGTGTACTAACACATTATACAAAGATTTTAATGGGAAAGAATTAGGGATAAAAATAGGGCAAAGGATTTTTAAGTCTATCTTTGAGTAGTGACTGGCACTAAACTAATTCAAAATTATTTAATTTGAAGTAGTACTTTGAAGAACAAGGAAGGAATGAGACCCCATTCATGTTAAATCCTTTTCATATCATTCCAGTTGGCAAATAAACAAGAATGCAGACCAAGAGGGGTCAGGGTTATTTAGAGGGACTGACGGCTCTTGCCCCCACACAGAGAAATAATGTGGTTATGGAATTTAAAGAAAAAAACGAAGGCAGGTAGAGGGACTTGGGGTTGTGTTGAGGGTGGAGGGCATAACGTTGAGAATTTTGAAGCAGAGAATTTGGCTTTCATTTGTCACTGATTGGGGATGCAACTAATATCTTTAAAAAAACAATGGCACAGGGTCTGGAGCGGTGGCTCGACTATTATGCTGTACATGGGTTCAGGCCCCAGCACCCACATATACAACTAAGTGTCAGAGCAATGAAAGCCATGTGAGAAACTCAATAAAAATTGATATTCTCTCTCTCTCTCTCTTTCTCTCTCCCTCTCCCTTTCCCTCTCCCTCTCACACCATTCTCTCTTAAAAAAAAAAAAACCCATAGGCACAATCCAAATAGTAGGAAAGATGGAAAATTTTGTTTTAACATACTTTGTGCAGGACATAGAAAGGGAATGTGGGCAGAGAGGATGAAAGACTTGAACATGCTTGTTGATAAGTGGAAGAATGAGTCTGGGCAGAAGAGAAAAGGAAAGAATGCCTTAGTTGAATCTAAAAATAAGACTACAGTTGCCTAAAGTTTCACATACGTGGTATAAGCAAGAAACAGGTTAAACCCAAAGTGTTTAGTATCTATGATTCAGGCATGGAAGGAGAATAATCTATTCTTGGAATTGGGATGAGAAGAAGAAATTTAAAAAGATAATAGTCTTTAGTAAGTAAGCTGTGGCATTGAAATCCAAAGTCCTGATGGTACAATTTGAACTCATCACTAAGATGAGAGACAAAATATGTCTTTTCTTATCCAAGGGAAAACAGAAATAGAGGAAAGTGTTGATGGAAACCTTTTATGTTAGTTCCCTTCTTTACGCATGCTCATGTACACACATACACACACTCACACTCACGCACACCACACTGTGGAGAGGAAGAATTGACTCCTTCATGGGAATGGTAAACCACTGCTACAGCTCAAACATCAGATAATTATTGTCCTGGGGAGTGGAGGAGTCAGGGTGCGAATTGGGCAGGTTCACACTTCTTCTGTCCAAGCAATTGCTGAATGAAAGACAGTGAACTTGGAGAGACTCAAAATGGACTTTAGTAAAAAGCAAATATCTTTATGCTTTCCATGTATTTGAATTTCTCATTTCTCAAATTTTGCCTCAGAGAGGCAAGTTTGCCAAACCCTTTCATGTACTAACATCTCAAAGCAAAGTAAACCTTAACAAGGCAAACAAAAGCTTTGCTTAGGCAAAATAGCACAAACAACCTTGAAAACAGACATCTGAACAGATCCTAGAGTATTAACTTAGGCTGATTTCTCTTTCCTGTTTGGGATTTGCATATAAACAACAGTACACCACTCTTTGGATCTTGTCTCTAAACCATAAAGGCATTCCCTTTTGATAGCTTTTACTTTTTTTTTTCAAGAGGAAGTAACTATTATGAGTTCCTGGGAAGGTGTAAATGCAAGTTATAGTCAGGTCTACCAATACGTCATCAGACAAATTGGATGAGACCATATCACTGATTCACACCTGTGCAGGAGAATTTTTAAGCCAGTGATTAACAGCACAGGCTGCTGGCCCTCCAGCAAGGAACTGGACATAGCAACCTTTTGAAAATGATTGTCTCTTTCATTTTTATAGAGAGGACTATGACCAGAAGGTTGTTTTATCATATTATCACTACTAAGATCACAACTAATTTTCCAGGAAGGATCAGAAGGTAGATGGCATTGATTATTTACTTTAAGCAACTGTTGAAAAGTTTAGGTTGGAGCCACTTAAATGTTTTGAATTTATGACCTATCTGAGATATATAACATGATATATAGCACTTTAATTAAATTGAAAATGTAGACAATTCACCAAACCATTAAAAAGAGAATTTTCATAAGTTGAATTGACAGGTAGTTTGGCTGAATGATGGGCCATATGGGAGAATATTTCATAGCCATGGAGAAGAGCCACCAAGTCAGAGAGTCCCCATCCTAGCTGCGCTGGGCTTGTATTTCTCTCTGCTTTATCAAGGGAGTCCTCTGGGTATGGGAGATACGTGTGCAGAGGAAGATAAATCTAAGATGTGAACTGAAGGAGGGAAATGGCTTAGTAGTTCTGGAAGACAGTGGTGGTTCCAAGAATCCAGAGCAATAAGAATTTATGGAGATGTTTTGAGTGAAGGGATGATCTCAGTAAAGTTATTCAACTCAGTAAAGTTATTCCTTGAACCTTGCTTGTCTTCTTTCTGAAACTGGGTGAATAATTATCTAAATGGTGGAATGTTTGTGAGGAGTAAATGAAACTACTGAATGTTTGTAAATTACCTGCAGTGATGCTTTATGACATAACACATGTTCAACAAATGTAGCTGCTATTATTGTTGTAGTTAATATTATTGTGAGGTCAGGTTCAAGTTTATGTCTCAACTAGAGAAGTTAACCCTACTCTATATGCTTGCCTCAAGGTCAGCCAGTTTACCATGTGTTTATGAGTCAGTGATAGGGGGAACAAGTAAAATGTATAAGGTAGAGATGGCAAATTCATGGCACGTGTAACCCACACTCACTACTCCTATACCCATTGCAGACGTAAGTAACCAACCGTGGTAATCAATTCTGAGCATAGCCCCCAAATCCTTCCCACCAAGCTTTTCCAGGGGGCTCCCATCCAGAGTCAGAACTTGCGATGAAGTCCATTTGGTAAAATAGCTTTTGTTGAAATATAATAGTGCTCAGGTAAATAGAACTCAGGGGGAATGTGAGCTGAAGTATATTGTTTTCCTTTTTTTAAAGAACAGTTGTGAAGAAAAAAAAGTGAGTTGATTAATGCAATGAGCAAAGCATGTTCCAAAAGGAGCTTCAAAGATTAACAAAATGTCCTTTTTCTCAGGGTATTGTTTTGTCATAGTAAAGGAAAACAGGAGAATGTTGAGGGTAGTTCAGGGAAAAAGACAATTTAGCAAACCATATGCTGAACACAGTGTTTTTGGTAACAACCACTGAATAATCAGGGAGACATCATGTCCTGCCTCTAAGTCCTTCACCTTACTCCCCTAAATGGAAACACAAGTGCCTGAGGATATTTGAAGCATGACAAACCTCTGATGTAAAGCCCTGTAAAGAATTTCCATGCCTGATCACAGAACAGATGGCTCTCTACAAGAATCATTTTAATATTAAACAGACAATTCAGGCCTATGAAAATTCTGTCATAAATCTGTAATTGAAAATATTAAAAAACATCCATTCAAAAAGGTTATAAATTTTTACAAGAAACTTCTTTATGCATTTCAGAGCTTATGTCAAAAGAAGGGATGTGCTTTTTTTTTTTTTAAAAAAAGAGGGGATTTAAAATCAAACAAAATCTAGACATTTAAAAACCTCAGATGGAAAGAATGTGTTTGCATGTGCATGCCTGCACATGCGTGAGAGAGAATTTATTTGAGTGGTCCTGTCATTTGTCCATACCCACCAAATACCTTCCTGCTCCACACTGACCCACAGGCCCTCCTGCTTCTCCCTGTCCTTTGTGCCCCCTCTGGATGCCCTGGTTGTCTTGTCCAGCATGGATCCCAGGCTCAGCCACTTTTGATGTCACCATTTCTAGAACTCTGAAATTCTGACCCTCCTGACCTCCCACTTCTCCTGCTCTTACTCAGGCTAGGACTTTGAAAGTCAAGGTTTTTGAAAATTTAGCAACTTCCTAAGGTCTGCAGGTTGCTGCTGCTGAGGTTTGAGTATAACAGTTGTACACGATTCGCTCCAGCCTTCGTTGTTGTTATTGTTGTTAATATTTCATTGTTAACACAGTACAACTCCCACCAATTCTTGACTCTGGGTGAACACTCACCTCCCATACCTGCCTCTCTGTTTTCTTCATGGAAAAGGGAGAGGACCTGCCCACATCATGGGCCTTCCTGGAAAGTGGCCTCACTATTGTCTAGTTCAACCACCCCTTCACACCTCTAGGATACTTCCTGTTATAGGGCACCAAGAAATGCAATTAACCCCATTAGATCAGAACCCCAGTAGTTCAAGAGCTTTTAGGAGCTGTATGAACCAACTTTAACAAAGTAAATCTCTGGATTAGAATCCAATGCATAATATCATATTGTTACCTTATATGCATCTATGATTGAACAACAACTAAACTCCTTAATTTAAAAAGTTACTGTACATTCAATTAAATTTAATTTTAGAGGAAAAAAATTGTCATCAAAACCATAATTTCATAGACCCATTTTTACTCCTGAGGAGCCGTCTAAAAAACAAAGTGAGTCCATTTAAAGTTTGAAGACCCAAGCAAGGTAAAGTCAAATGGAATGGAAAGATGCTTGATGGTCCAAATAAAGAGACATGAAGGTGATCATCTGAACTCTATGTGTGCCCATAACCAGCAATTTGTATGACACATTCTCTTTTCGCTCCACCCCTTCCCTCTCCTCCCTCTTCCCCACTCTCCACTTGTCTCCACAGAACATCTCCTTTCCTATTGGACACTGCCAGACACAGCTTTGCCAGTTCCCATGCTGTTGAGCTAGGCAAAATAACTCCTTGCTCTTCTGCACCATCCTATCAGTTGAATTTCTAAAGAGTTTATAAGTCAGCTGGTTTTGTCTTCTCCACAATACTCTAGTCCTTTAAAGAGCCATAGCAACTAAAAGAATGTGCTGACTTTTTTTGTTGTTGTTGTTGGCTTTCTTTTTGTCTATTGTGATTTATTTATTTTATGTGTAAGGAAAGCAGGAAACATCAGTGAAGAATGTGGGTGATCAGGCCCAGGTGTCCTTGGCTTCCCAAACAGGAAATCTTTCCTTCACATCCATTAACATTTTAGGAGATTCCCAAATTACTAATCCCTTCCAGACCCAGATAGTCCTCTTTTCATAAATGGGTCCCTTCTGAAGAAGGTTAATAGTTCTATAGTCCTGCATAAGGGAAGGGAATAGAGTTTAAGTTGTCACATAATAAAGCGTCCAAATCTTTTACTTCGCACTTACGTAGTGCCTACTATATAACAAGACTTGTCCAAGTACTTTGCAGTTATTAACGTTCTTTAAAAAGTCTATGGCTAGGAATATTTTTATAACCCATTTTGCAGACTGGGAAAGTGAAATACAAAGAAAATAAGTAACATACCTACAGAGTAGAAATTAAACCAGGGTTCACATATTCTCCTCCATTATCACAGGCTAAAAGCTATTAATAAAGGGTCAAGCCCTTATATGCAGATCCATCTAAACTCTAAAAACTGAAAAATCAACCTACTGTGCAGATCTCCAAGAAGAAGCGCACAACACTGTCTTCCAAAACACACGCACCTGACTCTAGGGGCAAGCAGTCCATGCAGTCTCACCAGGCCCTGCACTTAGTTAGTTCTCTTCTGTTGCTGTCTTGATATTCTTAATTAAACAAGAAGTTAGAGGGACAATGCGAGAGAATCAATTTTATTTAGTTTTTCATGTGGCATTCGTTGTTTTTCTGACACCGCACTGTGTACATGGTGCTGGGGTTCAAGCTTGCGTCCTCATGCATGCCAGGCAAGTGCCATAACCACTGTACGGCTCCAGCCCTGAAATTTTTAATTTTTGAACAAGGAATCCTGCACTCTGCATTTTTATTTTGCAGTAGGCAGCGCAAATTATGTAGCCATCCCACCCCCTCACCCCCTCCAACAGACACACAATGTGTGTATGTTGGGAACAGGAGGGGTCCATCTCCGTGGTGGTTTGCTAGTATAACCCTGATAACTCACTGAATAATTCTAGTGGATGTTGAATCTGTAAGCTACGCACATTTGAAGCACAGTTAAACATCTTGACTAGTGAATGACCAGTCCCTACACTGGGACAAATTTGATTATTTTGCACCCTGGGTAGCACCAGCAGCACACCCTGCAAGCTAATCAAGCGGAAAGAGGCTGACAGCAGCATTCTGGGTTGAGGTCATAAAATTCAACAACAGCACCAAGATCAGCTAGTTCTTTTCATCTATAGTTACTTGGGCTTCTCCTGAAGGTAAGAGTATACTAACTGGTTAGTGGGAATATAAATAGTCTGATCTAAATTAAATTCAGCTCAATCTAATAATTTAAGTATTCCCTTGAGGTAAAATTTATTGTGGCGGGGTGGGGGAAGAAGTTTCTATCCTCTATCCTTTTTCCAGCTCTTTATTTTTATTTTTTTAAATTGACATCTGTGTGTTTAGGGGCAAGGGAGCCAGTGTATCTTGGTGGAAGTTAATGTTGTTGGGTAGAGAAGAAATACATGCGTGCTAGTGAGTACCGACCTACCAGGGCTCTGGCTCCGGAAAGTGTCCTCCTTGCCCCACTTGTGCAATCCATGCCCTGCTGTCCTTGGATGCTGCCTCCTTAGGCTGGTTTAACTTTAGATCTGTTCTTTTAACTCCACTCACACTCACGCAGAGTCCTCTGCCTTGCTTTCTCTTTCAGTTCCTGTGGTTCTCAAGCCCACTGACCCTCTAGCTGTGTCACCTGCCTAGTTCACCCCAGCATCTCAGCCAGTCACAGCAGACCCCGTGGAATGCCTGCTGGCTTCAGCTCAATATCTATCTGTACCATGTAAGAATTAAGAACAGCTTGGGAATGCAAACCTGAAAGAACTCCTCTCTGTAAATCTGTTTGTTATATTTCTGCGGCTGTGCCTCAAGGCAGTGGGGACAAATAATTCTTCTTTACCTTCAGGTGCCTTTATCACTGATTTAACGCACTTCCCTCTGACTTTTAGCCTAAGCCCAAAGAAGGAAAACCAGAACCTTCCTGTCTAGTTGCAAACTCCTCTTCCCTCTCTTCTTTCCTTCCCTCTCTTCCTACTGTTTTTGAGGATCAGATGGGTGGGTTTTCTCTTAATGCAATGTCATATCTTTGTTCTTTGTAACTACAACTCTGCATTGAGGACAGTATTGACCTTGGTGTGCTAAGTGGGTCATGCAGGAATTTGGAGAAATCTTCCTCAAGAAAATAAGCTGGCTTGCAAGGCACTGTCTTGTTTCATAATCTGATTTCTAATGGCAAGAGCTGAAGATTACCTCCTCTTTCTGTTTGCACACGTTCTGATTTAATTTCTAATCTCTCCTCACATAGATGGTTACCTAGGACAGAATAGGGTAAAGGTTTTATATTCAGGAGGGCAAAAGAAAAATATATTTAAAATTATTTCTTATGTAAAAACTGCATTCTTCCTGTCTCACTCTGCTTCAGGAGTGTAGCTGTCTCTTGGTATTCCTGGGAGATTGGTTCCAGGAACCCCTGAGAATACCAAAATCCATAATGCTCAAGGTTCTTATATAAAATGGCATAGCATTTGCTTGTAACCTAAGCATATCTTCCTCTATGCTTTAAATCATCTCTAGATTTACTTATAATGCCTAATACAATGTAATTGCCATGTAAATAGTTTTTGTACTGCCTTGTTTAGAGGGTAATAATGGAAAAATTTCCATACATACCCAGTACAGATGCAATTGAAAAACAAATTTATTTTTGATCTGCAGTTGGTGGAACAAACAAATATGAAAACTGATTACCTAAGGGCCACTATACACAAAGAATTGTGGTCTCTCATCAGAATGTTTGTTTTTCTCCTGAACAAAGGAAGACTAGGTAGCAATGAACACCCTTCAACTTGGCTTCATTTGATGGACTTTTATATACTTCTAGCAGAATTAGACTACAACACGTTCTATATGCCATTGACTGTACCTATAGTACATTTTAAAAACTTAGTACCCATTCTGTTGCTCAGGTATTGTATTTTATCATAACAGAAATCCAAAAATAATGACCTTACACAAATTAGATGTGTTTTATTCCACCACATAATAAAGGTGTAGTCCTAGTTCACCCTGCAGTTAGAACCATATGAACAATTTTGACCAATGGGTTGAAATCTAGTGTCTCATTTCTGAACTGAACCATAAAAGAACAGTTATGAAAACTGATGAGCCCAGACAATACATCCGCAAGGTTTTGGAGCCAACATACCTTGGGTCCCTGAGTGATATATGATCAGAGCCTCCCCAGCAACCTGCAATGGACATGAAGTGAGAAATGTGCTTTTGTTGTGTTAAGTCTCTGATATGCTGGGATTATTGTTACTGTAGCACAATCTATACTAACCTGACTAATACAAATGGACCAGGCAAAGGACAAAAGATTTTATATATATATATATATATATATATATATATATATATATATATTGTCCACTTCTAAGGAAATTTTATGGAAGTCACACTTAGTGTCATTAATTTAAGAAATCAGGGCTTGATTCATTATTTTTTCGATTGTTAGACCTAAGAATGATGACTAAAATGTTGCTAATGCAAATTAAACTTAAAATCATGTTGTAACTATAGGAACTACATTGCAAATAGCATTTTAAAATGAGAAAATAATCTTCCAATATTTCAAAATGATGATCTGAAAAAAGTTGCTCACATCATCAATAAACAAATGGAATTCGGGGCTGGAGCGGTGGCTCAGTAGTTACAGCACTTGCCTGGCAGATGCAAGTACACGAGTTCAAACCCCAGCACCACATACACAATGAAGTCTCAGAGCAAAGAAAGCCATGTGAAAAGCTAAATAAAATTGTTTCTCTCTTTCTCTACCTCTTTCTCACTGTCCCTCTCTTTAAACAAAGGAAACAAACAAAACAAAAAAAAAATTTCTATTGATGTAGTTTTAGAGATCCAGAACTGTTCTAGGGGTTTACTAGCCACATACTCTTTCAGATCAGTTTTGCAGGGAGGGATATACTTTGAAAATATAGTTTCCTTTTCCCTTAGTACACTTTTGTTCTGTTTCTGGTAAAGTCCCAGTATAAAAAGACAGCCAATGTCTTATTTAAATGTAGGACTCAAGCCGGAGGAATCTCCCTCTTTACTTGCATGTCTTTCCACTATGCCCGTGTCCCTTGTTCTGGACTCAGAGATTACTATCTTGAAGCAAATAGAGACAAAGACTCCAGAGGAAAGGCAACATTCCTGGTCCCATCATGATCAGTAGGCTCTGGGCCTCTTTCCAATGAAGTACTGGTTCTTAGGCTATAGTTTGTCAACCGCTATTTATAATTGCTTCAAGTGTGAAAACAGATATTGTCACCTTTATAACTTCACAATTATGGAGACCACAGGCAGAAAAAGATTCTCTCAGTAAAAATACAAAGTAAAACAAAAAACCAAGGCGTTTCTTTCCTTCTCTGCTTGCAGCCTGAATAGCTCTATTCCAGAATCATCTCTTCAATCAGTTTTGCTGAAAGTGATTAAACTAGCACATGCCAAGATATAAAATCTTTTGATTCTTTCTTAATTGGACAGCCTTAGCTCATTGCCTGCATTCTAAGAAGGCAGGCAACAATTTGATCAAGTACTCTGCTACTCTGTAATGACAATCACCTGTTTCCCAATTTAAACTCTCTAAGTCCTCATTGCCCTGCGTCTTCCACAAAGTCAATTCTACATTTTAGGTTTGTGTAAAGCATTCCTCTTTGTTATTGGTTTAATAGTATATTCAGCTCTGAATCATAGAAACTTGAAAAATAGTAGCTTAAGCGTACTAATGATTTCCTTTGAGAAGCCCAGATGGAGATGATACAGGGCGAGTATGGGAGCTCCATTTCTGTGCTAAGTGGCCTGTCCACCTTCAGTATTATATCCATCATCTAGAGGGAGAGGTGGGATATGAAGAGTATATGAAGAGTATGTGCAGAATTGATCTAGTAGTCCCTTTCTAAGGATTAATTAGGATCCCTGCCTCCTTATCCTCTGGTTCTTACCTCTGATGTGGGTAGGTAAAGATGCCCTTATCCAAAATAATAGTAATAATAATAAATAATAAAGCAGTTTCTGGTAAAATGGATCAAGATATTACCACAAATGGAAAGCTAATAAGATCACATTAAGTGATACATTAAGTCAAGATGTTTCTACAATTGTAATTATCTTTTTACTATAACTAGAATAATTTCCAGAGAAACTCTCTGGATTCAGTTGTCAAGGGCAACACTAATGTCAAATTTTGGACTTTGGTAACCACGGTAGAACGTTTTAAAGAAGGGTTATAATAACCAAAATTATCTATTGATGATTGGATAAGAGGTCTGCCTCAACTTTATAGTTCTTATAAAAATCTCTGCATTTTATAAATTTAAAAGAACTTCCCAGCTGGGATGCAGTAATTTCATTTTCTCTAAAATATCAGTGTAATCACATAAAAGGGAAAATGGCCCCAGGAGAAGTTCTCTTGCTATTAGCAGTAACATACATAAAACTCTTCTCAGAAAAGAGCTGTTAATCATGTCATTGGAAAGGGCCCTAAGAAGTCATTTGTGCCATCTTGGATGACAAATGAGTATCCTAACCTTAAAAATATATCCAAGGAAGAAGATTCAAACTCTTCTTCTTTTGGCTTAATTATTATGGGGACTTCCTTGGGGCAATGTTAAAAAGCATGGATTCTAGTCCTTTCAATGGGTATTTAGTGAGCATGTGCTTTACTTATAACAAGATAGAGAAACAAAAATAAGTACAGTCATTGGCAACAGGGATTGTAATCTAATTAGAGATAAATCATGGAGAAGGGAGAATTTGCCATGGGGTAAAATAGCCTTAAAAGGATCCCTGGAGGAAGGGGACAGTGTTGGGCATGAATGTCACAATTTGGAGAGTGAATGTCAGGATAGAGCACATTTCCACACATACAGTTTTTAGCAAGTTTCCGTTTCTCCTCCTCGATACCTTTCTTATTCCCAGGGTTCTTTCTGTTCCCTCTTGTTGCAGTGGTTCAGTTTTCCATCAGTTTCCACCTAAATTATTATTCCATGTCTTCATTTATAATCAATAAAGTCTTTAGCAATCCATACTTAAAATGGTGAAAAGTGATCTTTAGCATTGTAATGGCTAGAAATAAAGTGTGGAAAGCATTCGCCTTGGATATAAAATATAAGGAGCTGTTGGAAACTTCAATCATCAAGATAACTCACATTTTAATGAAATGTTTTTTAAATTAATGCAAAAGAATCCCTGATCTTCAAATAAAACAAAATTTTAAATAAAAACAGGATTTGATAGCACTTTGCTAAGTCATATTGGAGCCTGAAACAAAGTAAAAATGTATGCTCTTAAATGCATGGTTTTTGTTTGTTTTATACATATACAAATGTATAAGATGGGGTCTTGCTAGGTTGCCCAGGATGGCTCTGAACTCATGGGCTCAGGTGATTCTCTTGCCTCAGCTACAGGAGTAGCTGGGACTACAGGCATGCACTGCCACACCTGGCTCAGATTCATGTTTTTTTTTTAAATGGTTGTTTTCCAGAACATTAAAATAGCTGAAAAAATATTGAAAAGTTGACGAGTCTATTAAAACTCACAACATTATTTCAGTTTAAATAACTTATACTAAAAGCAAAACTATTATCATTTTACCATTGTGGCTTTAATGAATGCAAACTTGTCAATTCAGTAATGTCTTTAAAACCTATCTCTTTCATGATGCCTTTGCTCATATGACTAGTTAGTTCTACCTGGAATGCCTTTGTCAGGTAAATGACTATACATTTTCCTAAAATAAGCTTTTCCTGAACCTTCCTCCCTTCATCCCCCAAATCAGCTAGAATTGGCTATTTTTTCTTTGTGCGCTGCACCAAAGCCTATGCTTGCCTCTAAGAATTGGGGGCATTTCAATTGGTGTAGGTATTTTATTATTTGCCTTCACTAGAACAGGTATACCTTAGGCAGGTATTACTCTTCTCTTTCATTGTTGATTCCTCACTGACCAGCACAGTGTCTGGAACTCAGTAGATGCTTGATAATATTTGTAGAATGACTGAATTGAAGGACAACTAATGGTGAAAAGGGTTAAGCACAGTCAAAGAAGAGTAAGTAGAAAAGTTTCATTGGAACGTTAGAAGATACTGTAGATAAATCCTGAACGTTTACGTTTAGCAATAATGCATAGCAAATGACTATAAAATAGCCAAGTCACTCAATCCAATTGGTTAATTACTTGGTTAATTAATATATTTTCCTGCTTGACTATCTTTTCAGCAAGCCCAGTCTGTTGGCCCTCTGTTGAAGGAGGGAAGAAATTTAAGCTGGATGATAAAATAAAATGCAATTGTAATAGTTTGTGCCTGACCTACACAAGAGTGGCAGAAGAAAAGAAGAAAAAAAGAAAATCAGAGTCCATAGAAAAGGTTTTGAAAAAGCATTCTGTTGTACTTGATAACTAAAAGGTGGGACACCACAGGAAGCATTTACATTCCACTGCAGTTTCTCTGAAATCTTACAAATCTGAAGTTTCACCCGTTGCTCAAGGTCAAGGATCTTGACTATAACCAGGATTATTTTATTCATGCCTAAAGCACCCATGCCCCAAGCCCACATTTTTCAATGACCTAGAAATTTTTGAGCTATTACCAAAAAACAAAACTTGACTCTAAAACATAAAAAAAGAAAATTGCAATATTAAAATTTGAAAGCATTTAATTCAACTTCTACTGAAACGATTGAAATATAAAGAACATTTGATTGGCTCCACACTATGTAAAAAAGGTAGCAAGCTTGACATTAACAAGTATTTGCTGGGGCTGGAGCGGTGGCTCAGTGGTTACGGCGCTTGCCTGGCATGCGCGAGTACATGGGTTCAAACCCCAGCACCCACGTACGCAACTAAATGTCAGAGCAATGAAAGCCATGTGAAAAACTCAATAAAAATTGATTCTCTCTGTCTCTCTTTCTCTCTCACTGTCCTTCTCTCTTAAAAAAAAATTAAAAAAACAAAAACAAAAACAAGTATTTGATTCCATGTGGCCTTCATATAGGTGAGGTGACCTATACGTAACTCAACTATACATATATATTACATGTAATCTGGAATATAGTATATTTTAATATGTATAATAAAAAGAGAGGCCTCCAAAAGTTAGAGTTCATGGGGTCGATTAACTATCAGAACAAATGTCTATATGCTCCATCATGGTTCACCTCAGTGTGATTATTATCTCTGCGTCTTATGGGAAAATTCTGAATGGTGGGTCAATGCCCATAGAAATGGCCCCAAATGCATTGGTTTCTAAGCATCTGTGCCTAAGCTTTAATTGAGAATTTAACATAAAATACCATATTCCTTAGTTATTCTATTTTTTCAAGGTTTATATTGTATTAATAGAAAATGGAAAATTTAAAGAACATGTTTCAATTTTATTTATTTTTTAAAGAGAGGGACAGTGAGAGAGTGAAAGAGAGACAGAGAGAATTAATTTTTATTTAGTTTTTTTTATGTGGCTTTTGTTGCTCTGACACTGAGTTGTGTACTTGCTGCTGGGGTTCGAACCTGCATACTCACGCATGCCAGGAAAGCACACAACTGCTGAGCCACCGCTCCAGCCCTATGTTTCAATTTTAAACCAATGCTATTGATGGTAAATAGTCACACAGTAAATGTTTTTCATTAGTGGTGTTATTAGTTCAAGATGATGAGCTTTCATCTAGAGGTGCTATGGAATGTACCCTTTGTTTTTAACCCACTTTGAATGAAGAAGCTGTTTTGGGATGCAATGGATAGCAAGCACAACAAGGTTGAACTTAGTCATTCACTATATGCACAGCCCATGGGATCAATAACTAAGAAGAGCAGCCAATTCTTCAAAGAATCTTGCTGTATATCATCTATAAATTACTACTTCTATGCCATTTTGAAAGCCTGTTCTTAGGAACTCAGTGTTTAATAATGTCAAGAACCAATTTTCAGAGCACTGATCTTATTCTAGTACAGTTCTACAGTTCATTTCTCACATGGCAGTAGCATGTGTAGGTGGCGAGGTAGTAAGGGGTACATGGCAATGTCTCGTTAGTGAAGGCCTGGGTCCTACCTGCAGCAGCTTAGCAGGTGTGACTGTTAGCTAGAGAACATCAAAGGTGACCCACACTACAAGTCCATTGCAATGAGCCACTGTCTGCTTTAGCTAAATGTACATCTGGGAATGACTATTCGCTCAGACACCCTGTGCCAGATGAATAAATTCTTGTTAAGAAACTGTACCTGGATGACTGGGGAAATGGAAGTTTAGATCAGAAGAGATGGAGGTAATAGGATTTGCCATTATCCCTGTCTTGGAACAGACTCAAAAAGGTTTGATTCTGGAAAGAATGTAATTTGGAATATAAACCATTTAATTCTGGCTTTCTTTACTGAATCAAATGAATCAAGTTAATTCCAGATATTAAATCATTAGAAATTTACATTTGATTATTTAATTTATACTGTCCTCATGGTAAGCTTACATTTTCCTCAAATTCCTACAAATGGTTTGTTTGGTAAAACTCCGCATGTCCACATATCCCTGTGTTCAGCTGGATATGTACTTTCTTTCTCTGTTTTACAGATAAAATAATGAAGGTACAGTGATTTCCCCAGAGTCACGCAGTTCTTGGGTGCTAACTCTTTCACTATATGTTGTATTTTGTGGCTCTGTTTGAAAGATTTTTGTTTTCACCTGGTTCTCCAAGTACCCTTGGCTATTTCTTCTGTTTCTTAATTCCAATTCTGAAAAGGCCAAATAGAACGGTTAATGTTCACATTCAACAAAAACATCTGTTATAGGCAGTTGCTGACTGACTAGTAATATTCATCTTCTTTGCCCGATCTAAATTGGACCTGCGAGAATTTCCACATTTGCTGCTAAACTATTAAGGTCTCCATATTGGGCATTTTCCTGAGAGAGGAAATAGCTCACATATCTCTTCTTAACGCCTGTAAAGAAAATTGCCCCCAAATGACGAGCTGTGACTTCTCATGGGAGGGAAAACAGGATTTCCACAAAAAGTAGAATCTCTTGCTTTGGCTGAGGAGCTAATTCATTTTCTCAGTGCCACATCTTGCAACTATGCACACCTGTATCCACATATATCTGCCTCCCCTCATTGAAAGGGATGAACTGAATCCATTCCCATCTAACATTAGCTACTCTACTTGTGTACAGAATCCTACTCTTGTTCCCCTGCTCACAGACTCTGCTTCTGCATCTAATCCTTTCTCCCTTTGCTATTAAATGTTTTCCTTTCTCTGGGTCCTTCACACTAGCATACATAGATGGTTAATACCTCCTATTTTAAAACAAAGTTTTCCTTGATTTCATATCTCCTCTAGCCATGTCCTGTTTTTCTATTCCTTTCTTTATTGTGAAATTTCTCAAAAGGATTGTCCTGTTTTCTTTATGTCTTATTCTACTCTCAGCCCATGCAAATCAGATTGCCACTACCACAGCTCCACTAAAACCTGTGGTATCAAGATCACCAATGGCTGGGCTGACCATATGTTCTTGTTTCCCCAAGAAAGTCCCAGTTTGTACATTATCTTGGCAAAATTATTAAAAACTTCCCTCTCACTATTAAACAATTGTGGGTTGGAATATAAATGACATGGACAATAAGCCAATCAACCAATGACCTCCAACTTGCAAATTTTTCCACTTCTTTATACTGATCTTTCTTAATTTCTCCAAAGTGCTTCTTAATGACCTGTTAATATTGGTATACTGCCATGCTTTCAGCTGAGTTCTCTCCTCTCTTCTCTGCCCATACTCTCTCCCTAAGTTATCTCATCTAGTCCTATGCTTCAAATACCATTTATAGCCTGGTAACGCACAAACGTATGCCTTCACCTCTGACCTCTTTCCTAAACTCTAACCTCACCTTTTCCGCCCATCAGATATGGAGGCACATGTATGTCTAATAGGCAGATCAACTTCAACATGTCCGAAGTAGAACCTGCAACCCCCCTCGTGTCCTTCTCCCTACCTACCCTATCATTCTCACTTTCAGTCACTGGCAACATCATTGCCACCGCTTCTGGAGTTAAACTCTTGCTGCACCCTCTTAGTACTCTTTCTTCTTCACCATCCACAGCCAATCTTTGACAAATTTCATTGGCTGTCTCAAAAGCTGCCATCAACCTGACTACTTTCTTCATCTCCATTGCCCATGCCACCCTGTGCCCTCACCAGGACTACTAATGGTCTTCCTGTTCTATTCCTGCTCCTCCACAGAGCAGCTGGAATGCCACTTCTCACTGTGCATCAGCTTAGGTTACTCTTCAAATGGAGCCTTCCTAAATAACATGGAGATAAAATTTATACCTCTGCTCATTAAAGGCCCTAATTTTCTCCATTTCTTTGAATTCATTTGTGATCGCTTTTCCTTGCTTTCTCTTGCTCTACCCATCCACAATGGCATTGTTGCTGCAGTTCAAACATGAAAACTTTCTTCTATTCTCAGGCCTTTTGACTTTTTGGTTCCCTCCACCTGAGAAACTATTCTTCTGGGCCTTCTAATGGTTTTGCTCTCTCATTTCCTTCCGGCCTGATGCCCCCAAGTTAATATAACACCCTAAAAATTCTCCATTATCTTACATGGCTTCATTTTTCCTGCTAGTGCTTATCAGTTCCCCCAAATTCTACTACCTTTGTGTATCTGTGTTAGATTTGTACTGCTGTGAACAAAATATCTGAGAAGCACAGGAAAAGTTTATCTTGGCTTATGGTTTCAAAGCTTTGGTCAATGGTCATCTAGAGTCTATGGCTCTGAGCCCAAGGTGAGTCAGAGTGTCATGGCAGAAGGGTGGGATAGAGGAGGGCTGCTCTCCTCATGGAAAATGGGGGCAGAGAGAGAAAAGGGCAAGGGACTCTTCCAGGCCACATCCCCAGTGACCCCTTCCTTATCCATGCCCCACCTGCTTAAAGGTCTCACTCTCTAAATCCAGTCAAACTAGGATGGCCTGATTGGTTTACAGTTCTCGTGTTCTAACCAATTTACCTCTGAATAGTCCTGTATTAACATGTGGAGCTTCTGGGAGATACTTCACATCCAATATAAAAGTATGCTTATTTTCTACACCTTCCGTCATGATGTGAGTTAAAAATTAAATAGAATAAGAATCTTGTCTAGATGCTTATCTTTATATTCACATTATTGAGTTTAGTATCACCATATATTAGATACTTGAATGAATGAATCACAGCTTTTAACTGGTTGAATTCAGAATCTTGACCATTCCTCATTCCATCAAGTGTTTGTTCTCTCTGTATTTGTAAAATATTGATTCCATTATCAGCATTTAAAAAGAATCTATCTAGTTGAATGATACTCCCATAGCCTATAAATTCCCAGGAGACAGTGATCGAAGAAACTAATTAATCTAATTTAGTCTCCAGAGAGCTGCACGTCAGGGTGCCTGACTTTCTTGTGTCCCTTTTAGACAAGACAGGCATATCTATGTGAACGATAAAGACAACAGTGGACTCCCCAGGTCTGATAGTCTAGACTCTTTATTGCTAGTGCCTTACTCAACTTGTACATATGCCTGAATTTGGTTTCACATGTGGCTCTAAAGCTGCATTTGGGTAAGGGTTGGAGAGGTAGAAAGGGTGAGAGACTTGCTCCTCCAACTTCCTTAGGAAATGAAAGCATATCAAAATCTTTAGGAGAATAATAGAATAGTCAGGAATATATATTAAATTGTATGTGTCAGATGTGAAGAAATAGTCATATCCCTCAATAGGGAGCTATCAGAACTGCACCTAAGCAGTTGCCACTTCCTGGTCTTCAGTTCTTGTCGTGTGAGTGTATCACTGTCAGGGCTAGATCCTCAGTTCTCCCTGGTGAATATTTAATTCTCCAGTGTACCTTGGTCGAGGCCTTTTCTTTTAGTGGTTTACATGAGAATCTCTCTTTCCAAAAGCCCAAGCCCTGCGGTGGCCCTTCCTCTGGCATTTCAGTTGGGAAAAAGAAAGCCTTTTGTTGATCGGGCAGAGAAACCAGGGCACATGCAGAGTTTTGAAGTGCTTCATAATATGGTAAATATTGCAAGCCAAGAACTATCTAGATTGAAGTATAAATAGGGATGGTGATGGCAAAATATTTTATCATAAAGACATCAATTTAACTGAAGAAGTCATAGCTATCAGACCTCACCATGACTGAGAAGAAATATCCTTCTCAACTGCCATCTCTGACCTTGTGTCCACACTCCTGAAGAAACATTCTACTTATTCCAAGACCAGAAAGGAAGGGTTTCCATAAAATCATTCCCTAAAGTAAGTTAATAATTGGTCATTTAATATTTGCTTTTTAAATATTAATTCCTTTAATCAAGTAACTTTATATCCTATGGAAATAATCAGCAATGTAGCTAAAAAAAACAATTTCACATAAGGATGTTTATGACAGCATCATTTGTAATGAGGAAAATTTTGTAATAGCAATATTGTATGCCTAAGAGTGGTTTGGTAAAACAGTATATAACTTCTTATACGTAGTGTCATTGAAAAGAAACTTTGATGTCTACATATGACATGGTAAAATGCTTTCAGTATTAGGTTAAATGAAAAACATGGATATAAAACTTTAGTTTGGTCAGAAATGTATAGGCGTTATGTGTGTATGTTGTAAAATAATAGAAATAAAGACACCAAATGTTAACTGTTGTATCAATTGATAATTAAAAACATGGTTTTATTCTGCTTTGTAGTCTCTTTCTTCTCTCATTTATTTTTTCAGTCTCTAAGTTTTACATGAGAATTTAATACTTTTAAAAACAAAACTACACATAAATCTATGTCTGTTTATGTAGTATTTTTTTTAGTCAAACATGATTTTTTTTCCCTGAGACATACCACATTTTTCTGCCCATTTTCCCCACCAGAAAAGACAGTTTTCTTTGCAGAGGTCACTGTTTCATAAGTCATTAAGAATAGAGTTCTTAAGACTGTTTTAAAGTGTGATTTAAATGAAAGTGTAACTGCCACAGTGCCAAAATTGTGAGCATTTCCATCCTTATGTGTAATCACATTGATGAAATGATACCATTAAATTCTTAATCCCAACCCATACGCCCAGATGCCTATAACTCATCTAGTTCTTGAGGAGTTAACTTTCAGGAAAATGAGTAAGTAACATGAGTTGTGACATATCTATTCTCCTACCCCCTCCCCCATCTCTGAAAATATCCAGAATTTGCTTTAAAAGCTATGCAAAAATGGCAACCCCCCCATACAGATAAAAGATCAAGGGAGGGAATGAAAGATGAAGCAGCAGATGAGATAATAGACAAGATAATTACAGAGCTTTAAAAGCCTTGGATTTATTTTTAAGATGTAAGAGCTCTATTTAGAAAAGCCCATAGCTAACTTTATGTGAATCTTGAATGAATTGTTCTGAAACATGTGAATAGTAATGAAACGAAGGAAAGCAAAGCTTGCTTGCTTGCTTTTTCTGTTTAGCATCTATTCTCGCTTGCCCCATAGCTAAGGTGGCCAATTGATGTTCTGACCTTTGCACGCAAAGTCGATGCCACTGACCTCTCTGTGGATAGATCAGGATTTGGGATTTTGTAAGACAAACCCTTTCCCTCTCTCTCCTTCCCTCCCTACCCCCTCTCTCTCTTTTTTGGCATGGGCTATACAACAAAATTGCTATCATTTCAAAGAATTAGGAAGTTCTTTCTACCCCTCTGTCATTATACCCCACGAAAGGAAGAGTAACTTATCTCAGTTGTGAGGTGGAGAATAGTCTGGTCCTTTTTTAATGATTTTATTTATTTATTTACTTTTATTTGTTCAACATAGTCATACATATACGAGGGAATCAATGCCACATAGTCATGATCACATGCATAATGACAGAGCAAGCCAAGGATGATGGCAGTTCATGATTTCCCCTCTTTGGGTTCCCACCATCTCATGTTTCCCCGACTGTACCCTCGTGTTAGTTGGGCTTCTCATGGAAGTCAAAGGTTCCGCACTGGGTTGATAACCACTACTCCCTCCCTCCACCTGCTTTGTTATCTGTCTTATTCCCACACCCTTTCCTTCCCCGCTCCCTGCATCTCCCAGCATCATAGGCAAGGTTCCCCCTCTTTGTGTAAAAATTCACCCTTGTTGAGGTTATTATTAGCTCAGCCAACTTTCAGTCTGTTTCCAATTGTATTCTAGCTTCCACATATGAGAGAAAACATTTGGACCTTGAGTATCTGAGTTTGGGATATTTCAATCAGCATAACTTTTTCCATCTCCATCCATTTGACTGCAAATGCCATGATATCATTCTAATAGCAGAATAGAACTCCATTGTATTTGTATACCACAGTTTTTTAATCCACTCATCCAGTGAGGGGCATATGAGTTGGTTCCATAGTTTTAGCTATAATAAATTGAGCTGCTGTATCTCTGTAATATGCCTGTCCTAGCTCTTTTGGGAAAATACCCAGGAGTGGGATAGCTGGGTCATAAGGTGGTTCCAGCACTAGTTTTTTGAGGAGTCTCCACACTGTTTTCCAGAATGGATGTTACAAGCTTGCAGTCCCACCAACAGTGTGACAGTGTTCCTCTCTTCCCATATCCCCTCTAGCATCTGTCATTGTTTGTATTCTTCATTTTTGCCACTCTGACAGGATTGAGGTAGAATCTCAGTGAAGTTTTGATTTTCATTTCTCTGATTGCTAGTGATTTAGACCATTTTCTCATATATTAATGGACTTTTTGGACTTCCTCTGTTTAGAAATTTCTATTTAGCTCCCTAGCCCATTTATTGATTATTTGTGGTTTTTGTGTTCGGTTTTTTGAGTTCTTTGTATATTCTGGATATCAGCCCTCTGTCCGAGGTGTGGCAGGCAAAGATTTTCTCCCATTCTGTAGGCTCTTTCTTGACATTCTTGACTAATTATTTAGCTTTTTAGTTTAATGGCATCCCATTCATTTATTCTTGGCTTTAATGTTTGTGCTATGGGAGTCTTGTTAAGGAAGGCAGTGCCGACACCTAAGTCATGTAGTGTTGATCCTACTTTTTCTTCAAGCAATTGTATAGTTGCTGGTTTAATACCAAGATCCTTGAACCATTTTGATTTGATTCTTGTGCAGGGTGAGAGGTAAGAATCCAATTTCAGTTGTCTGCATATGGCTGTCCAGTTTGTCCAGCACCATTTGTTGAACAGGCTGTCGTTCTTCCACACTATGCTTTTGCCCCCTTTATCAAATATCAGATGGTGGAAGATTTAAGGGTTTGTCACGGAGTCTTCTATTCTGTTCCATTGGTCTTCATTTCTGTTTTGATACCAATACCACACTGTTTTTGTTACTATAGCCCTATAATATAACTTCAGGTCAGGGATTGTGACACCTCCTGCTTCCTCTTTCTTGCTTAGTAATGTTTTGACTGTTCTGGATCTTCTATTATTCCACTTGAATTTGAGAATTGCTTTTTCTATATCCATGAAGAATGTCATTGATATCTTGATGGGGATTGCATTGAATCTGTATAGGGACCTATCAGAAAAGAGAAGGAATTTGAATAAGAAAAAATGAAGTCAAGTTTTCTCTATTTGCTGATGACATGATCCTTTTCCTAGAAGACCCAATAAGCTTGACCAGAAGACTTCTAGAGCTTATAAATGTCTTCAGCAAAGTGGCTGGTTATAAGAACAATACTCATAAATCATTAGCTTTCCTATACTCCAGTAACAATTCCATTGAAGAAGAAATCAGAAAATCTGTCCCATTCACAATTTCCTCAACAATAATAAAATACTTGGGCATCAATCTAACAAAGGATATAAAGGACCTCTACAATGAAAACTGTCGAACATTAAAAAAGAAATTGCAGAAGATCTGAGTAGATGGAAAACATTCCATGTTCTTGGTTCTCAATATGATTTTAGTTTTGAGCTGACCTGTCATTCTCTAGACTCTGCACTTTGGATTCGTGTAGCATTCTATTACCAACCTCAGGCCTATAGCTGGGAGTCCTATGGTTTTTTTTATTTGTGCTAAGATTAGATGGGGAAATGGTCTGCCATGATCTAAATACAAGGTCTATCAAATATTTGAAAGCTGATATTGGTCTCTGACTCCATTGTCTATTTTTTAGGAAGTTCCAAATTTGTACAGAGAAGAGTTTGCTACTAACCTCACGGAACTCTAAAAGGCTTCATTTTGTTAAGGGTTCTTACATTTGATACTGACCTTCCCACCCTATTGAGAATAGATCTCTCATATAAAAATAATATACGACTGAATATTCCCAATATTGCTTATCAAATAGAAGGTCGGAGTTTGCGCCACAGAACATATTCTAATTAACACATATTCTTATTGACACAATTTACATGTGTGGTTCTGTGTAAAAGTGGGTTTGGGAAAACAAAATCTGAGCATTATTGGGAAGAATGGATTGATTATTGATGTCTTTATAATTAAGTGGGGCATGTGGCTTCTTGGACTGGAAAATGCATTAGGAATTTGTTTTGGAAAGTCATTTTGTAATGATCTTTAATCTGGCTCAAATTAGGGTCCAAACTTATGGTGACAATATCATGCTGAAAATCTAACACACTCTTTTCCAGCAGAAGACTAATTTAGAGCCACAGTCTTGTGTGATGGTTTTCTGTAAGTGCAGGTAACACCGCTCACTTTCTTTTTTTTAAGAAAGAGGGACAGTGAGAGAGAGACAAAGAGAGAAACAATTTTTATTTAGCTTTTCATGTGGCTTTCATTGTCCCAAGACTTTGTTATGTACCTGGTGCTGGGGTTCGAACTGGCGGACTCCTGCTTGCCTGACAAGCGCTTTAATCGCCGAGCCACCTCTCCAGCTGTGACACCACTCACTTTTAAAATCAGAGTGCATTATTTAATCTTGGTCCTCCAAGATATACCTAGATAGAATTAAAGAGGCAAAGTTTATGAGGGAACTGCCTTAGAGCAAATGGGGAAGCAACTGAAAAAAAAAGATGAGAGTCTTCAGATGGAGTACAAGTCAGCAGCTCGGTGAAGGAGAGAGAGAGCAGAGATCGAACGGAAGCAGCCTAGGCATTACCGCTCTCCAGGAGTCTCACAACGCCCAGGAATGGGTCTGCTTTAGTTTTCCTGCCCTGCTTGGCCATTGGCTGACAGTAGCGTGGGAATCAAGTCCTGGGCACCATTCACAAATACGGTGATGAATTTTGGAACACCCCACCTGGTCTCCATAGATGGGGTCTGCGAAGTGCTTACCATGACCACCAGATTCAGGATTCAGCAGCCAAGGGGAACAAAACCAGATTGCTTCCAAAACAATATTCCCACTGCTAAGATTACCCTGCCAGTAGAATGTTGTTTCCACTTCCTTTGGAAAGATCTGATTAAGAAATTCACTGTTTTTAGTAAGTCGTGTACACATCTGAGAAACACAGGAAAACAATTTGCTAATGAACAAGCTCAAGGGGTATTCAGAATTTGCCAAGAGTCATGTATTTGTGCCTCCCAGGTAAGGTACTCCATGCAGTGTTCTGCACTGTTTCTCCATCAGACAAAGTGTTTTCTCTGAATACACTAGCTAGCTCGTGGTTACTTGCTAACTCTCTGAATTCCCACAATGTGAGGTATGTGAGTGTGTGCAATGTGTGGTTGTGAGGTGTGGTGCTGGTGAACTGAGGAGAGAAGCAGGGAGAGGTTTGAGATCCCTAGAGCTCAAACACATGTCAGCGTTCAGTCAATAGCTAGCTGGCACATGTGGAGCTAAATTTAAACATATGTTTTTGGTTTTAAAAACCTTGCTCTGACTGCCAAAAGAAGAGAGGATCTTAAATTTTTCTTTTAACCATCTGAATTTATAATAGGGTGGTCTTACAAAGAAAAACATAATAAAATGCATTTATCGGAAACACATTTATGTTTGTTCCAGAAGAACAGGGTCATAATAATTTATCTAAAAGTTTTATGGTGGGTTATTCTAGGCATTTATTTCCCAAAGCTTTTGCATATTTCACATAAGCCTATGTAATGTAAGTTTTACAATGGGTTTCTCAGATAAATCATGTTTACTATCACTGAGATCTCTTTTCATCTGGGTACACGAGGATGAAATGATGTTTCTTTGTTGAAAAGCGAGACTCTGAAATGGCTTATGGGATACAGCTTCACTAAATCTCTTGATTTTACCATGAAAAGGATTGAGCAAAAAAATGTTCCAAATGCAGATATTTTACCTATGCAGTCTTCTCTACCTAGGGTAACTTCCCGAACACCATGATCAGTGAAGAGCAGGATATGTGACCGTTTGACCCTGAGGACTTTTCATTCTTATTAAATGGCTTTTTTTTTTTTAAGTTGTGCTCCAGCATTGTGTCCGTGGCTTCAGTTGATGGAAGTATTTGAAAAGTGGCTGTGTGAAACTTGCTGTTTCATACTGCAGTAATATTTCTGAAATCATTGTTCATAAAAGAAAATATTGACTCCTGGAGGAAATGTCTCACCAGTTTCAATTTTTGGGAAAACATTTTTTTCCCCAATGTATGCAACAAATGAAATGCTTCTTTCATGGGCATTTGTACTCTTGAGTCATTATGCTTACCTCTTGGCTTTAAAAGCTCAGAAGAAAATTCACAACTGTCTTTAAGCATGGCATAGTCCTCATAGTATGAATATTTACATTCTAAATTTAACTATTCTCTAGAAGAGTTATTTGATTTATTTTTCAAACTGTATAGCAATTAGCTTCTGAAAAAAAAATCCATAAATGTTCTGGAGCTCTATAGTGAATATAAAACCAAACTCAATTCATTCTGTATCCACAAGGATCTTCTCTTTTCCTCATGATCTCTGGAACTACAAATGGTCTTTCACCTTCTAGAAGAAGGTAGTTAATCAACCACAGTGTCTGATCAGAGAACACATCTCTGGTTTACTGAAATGAGAACGTGGACTGATTCTGATGCAAAAGACACTGTTGCTTTCTGTAAATGTATGCTAGTGTGTGTGTGTAACAGAAGTTTTTGACATCCGTCGGTAGATAAAGAAAATAGTGACATTTCACCTGTTCTCCTCTTCTTTCTTTCCCTCTGTCATTTATGGAGCTTCCAGGGCTGAGTCACATTGCCAAGTTCAGTTCTCTCTAAAAGCACATCTCCAGCCCTGGCGTGGCTGCTGACTCACACCTGAACTCTTTCTTTTGTGTGACACATACTTTTACTTTTGAACTCTAACCCTCTTCTTCATTGCCCTTTCCAGCTTGGCTTTTCTTCCTCCGTTTTCTTCTGTTCTTCACAGCCTCTGACGCTGAGAAAAGTAGCGTCTGATGCTCTCGTTACCCAGCCTTTCTTTCTTTCTTTCTTTTTTTTTTTGAGAGCCCATTACAAACTTACAAAGATAAAAATAACGATGTGAAGGATGTATTGTGCAAATCTTTTTAGGAGCCTGCAAAAACAGCAGAAAGAAATCAATTAGAATTGCCATGGCAACTACCAACAGTTTTATATGCAAGAATGAAATAAAATAAGAAAAGTAACAAAACAGAAAATGCATAAACTGATTCAAATACCACAAGCAAACACTAAAGAGTGAAGCCTCATAAAAACAGATTTCCTTAAGGTAAATGAAATATAGTTTAACTCTTTACTACAAATGAGCTAGGTACATAGCATGAAATAAATTACTATTGATCAACTCTTAATGATGTAATTTTTCAGTTAAAATAGTTTTTGGGAAACAAGTTTAGACAGATTGGAAGAGTAAATTAAAATGTACAAAGTGCAATCTAATATTTTTCAAGGGGATGATTTCTTTACTTCTAAGAGTATTTTAAGCACATATATTAAATTTGATGGCTAGAGATAAATTAAAGAAGTGGGATAAGATAGATAACAAAAGTAACTGGTAGAAATTAGAAAATAATACAGGATTCTAGGACGTGTGTGATCTGGTTTTCTGTCCTCGTCCCCAAGAGTTAAGAGATGAACTCTCACGTCCTCCACTTGTGGTTCTCAACCCTGCCTATGTGTAAAAATTGCCTGTTTCCCAGCATTGCTATGTCTGGGAACCATGCCATACTATTAAATTAGACTATCAGAGTGTAACCTGGGCATTAGCAGTTTTTTTAAAATTTTCACATGAGTGTGTATGCAGCCAGCATTGAGAACCAGCACTGAATCCCTATCTCACTTGCTTGTACCTTTTACCATATTACTAGGAAATTCAGTATCTCCCTACTGGAGTTCCACTGTATAGTATACAGAATAACAACCTACTCCTCAGATGCCTATGTCCTAATCCCTGGAGCCTGTGAATTATTAGGTTACATGGCAAAAGACAGTTAAGGTTGCAAATGGAATTAAGGTTGCTACCACTGTGAGCCCAATATAAATCACAAGGATCCTTATGCATGCAAGAAGTAGACAGGAGAAGGAACCAGAGAGAGGGCAGTGTGGGAAAATCAACCTGACATGGCAGGAGGAAGACATGTCACCAGCCAACATGTGGGCAGTGTCCAGCTGTTGGAAAAAAAGCAAGGAAATGGTTTCCCCTCTAGAGCAACCAGAAAGAATTCAGCCCTGACCACACCTTGATTTTTTATCCCAGTGGGATCCATTTCAGACTTCAAAACTGCAGCACTGTAAAATAATCCATTTGTATCATTTTAAGCTACTAAATTACATACATTTTGTGGTAATTGGCTTGTCATAATTGGTTTTAGTTGTAATAAGAAACTAATAAATTATCACAAAATTATCTGAAACATCCTGGGCAATATGTAGTCCACAAAAGTCGGAGAAACTTAAATATCTAAGATGTTTCTCCCTCTCCTCCCATCCCCATGTTACTGTGTGAACTTGCCTTTGACAGTACCAGGGAAGATTCTAGTCTACTCAAGATGCCACCTGATGTCCAGGCCTCTGTGGTTCTTTAAGAGATGCAGCTATCTCTTTTCATTTTAATCTCAGACAAAAGTTCCCTACAGTTTTTCTTCCTTAGCTCCCCATTATCATGCAGTTTTCCCAATATCCTCATTTCCTTCCAGCAGTCTGCACTCTGAGGATCTAGCTAGCCTTCCCTTTTTTAACCTAAAGCATATGTTGCCTGATGGTACCTTCTTTTGGGGAGACAAAAGTCTACTTCTTCTGAGATTGGGTTTCTAACCTGTCCCCCATAACTGTTGGGCACACAGGGCCTCATCTTATCATTTCCACAGAGTTGTTTACCCTGAAACTATGTCCGAAAGTGTAGCTGACTTCAGGGGTGCCAGATCTTCCTCTCTCCTGCCTTCCTATTTTTATTTTTAATTTTATTAATTTTTATTTTGAGATAGGGTCTCACTTGATTGCTAAGACTAGCCTTGAACTTGTGATCCTCCTAGCTCAGCCTCCTGAGTCTCTGGGATTCCTGGTGCATACCACTATGTCCCTGTTCCCTCTGACTATGTGTGAGCTCCAAAGCAGGTTCCCCAGCACATTCCTTCTCACAGAGGAGTAAAAAGCACACATTAATTAGTTCAGTTCCAGCAGAACTGGATTGTTATATGGAATATCCCACTGTAACCTGAGAATGACTTCATGTGGGGAAGCTAAGCTGAAGTTTTTAATCTTTTATGGGATCTTCTGGATACTAAAACAATGTCTACATGTCTGACAACCTTGATGAGTTTGAGAGTTAGGGTAAGGAGCATCAAGACCCTAGAAAGGCCTCACCAGCGTGGAGGATATTATTCAGAAGATGACTCCAGTGTCCTCACTTAGACATAGCATCACAGGCACACTGGTAATCTCACAGGACTGGGGACACCTCCGTCCACACTGCCCTCCATATCATGCAAAGGAAACTCCTAGTGGTAATCACTAATAGCAATGTGAAATCAAACCTCAAATTTCACCGTCCTCAACTCTGCTCTTCTCTGGAGTGACAGTGTCAGAAGTTCTTGCAGTTCTGTCCAAGGATAACTGGCCTTTCAAGTGTAAGGATGCTTATCCTATGGTTGTTCCTTCCTTGGAATAAAACATAATAATAATAATAAAAACTCTTGAGAGCCTGAATATGAAAACATGAGGGTGGACAGGTCAGTATAAGATGCAAAGAGTACATACTAGTGGGGGCAGGGGAGGAGGAAGAGGAAAATTACAAGGGGCATTGGTAGAGTACAAAGAGGTGAAAGCATGAATTTTTAGTTTATTGTTCCCTTTGTTTCATGTTTCAGAGTTCAAATTTTTATTGTAGGTAGAAACAGTACAAAAATTAATGTTGTACATAAACTTTGTCTTAATACAGCCTTTAATTTGAAAAAGGCACTTGGTACCTCTTTAGCTCTTGTTCCAGCATTTCCTGTAGGTGAAGTGGTGCCCTGGAACCATAGTCCAGTTCCTGCAGCTTCGTAGGAGTAGAAGAGTGGATGCATTCCACTCTTTATTCCTTACCCTTCAGCCAAGTGATAGGCACTATTATTTAATCCACTCTGTTTTTTGAAACAGACAAAGCTTATTTAACATCATGCAAAGTGTTTTCCAATGCAAGAATCAGCTTTAAAAGTAATTATTTTAAAGTCGCTAATGGGTTCTGCATAGAACTAAGGGTTATGAAGGAAAGCATTTTATTTTTGATTTCTCTTCAATATTAAGGGAGTTAATAAAAGCAAATGCTGTGATGCAAAGATAAATAAGAAACCTGAATTTCCCTGTGAAGGCAACAGAAAACATAGAATTCTTATGGGAAAAATTACATAAGCCAGTTATGAGCCCTGGAGTACTCTAAAATGAATAAATGGTATGCTGGAGAGAATGTACACACATACACATGTTGGAAAGTTCAACATATGTTCTATATAATGATTGGTAAATATGAAACTTTAACAACAAGAACAAAAAAATTCAAAGAGAAGCATACAAGCATGCTTTACTTGAGTTAGCAGATTAAAAGCATAAGGTCTATTTTTTTTTCATGATTTTTAACTTTATATGGATATCAAGGAAATGCTTTGCAATTATTTTGGTATTAACCAGACCTGGATTTGTGGGTCAGTTCTACCACAAACTAGCTCTTTGAGCTTTTTTATTCTGAGTCAGTTATTTTTCCTCTCTAAATTCCCATTGTCTCATAAGTAAAATAGGATGAATAATAATAATAAAATACCCTAAGTGCTTATTGAGAGGAAATAATACACTAAAATACCTTGTACATAATTGGTGCCCATTAAACATTAGTTTCCCTCCCAGCTCAAGAAATCTGTTACACTGAATAACAACTGAAAATCAGTCTTTGGGGGGAATAAGAAAAGAAGAATGGAAGATGTCAAATGGGCAGGGAATATGGAAGATGGTGAGTGCCATTAATTTGTGCAGGTAAATTAACCAAGCTGATCACAAATGGATTTTTCCCAGTATTCTTGCTTAACTAATATCCTCTTCATATTTACTTTTGGAGAGATAGATCCCAGAAAAGAGAAGAGGACCAAATTAAACGCCTTTAAAACCAAGTTGAGAAGGTTTGTGACTCAAAAAAGCAAAATGAGTAAAACCTTGAAGCAGTGATTCTTGAAGAATGGAACAGAAACTTAATATAATGTTCTCAAATGATATTTTTTTAAAAAAGTGTAACATTTAGAGCGCCTTAAATATAGTAAAGGCAAGTTTTATTTCATTAAACTTATTTCAGATATACAATGCATATGTTATATCAGGTTACAATATAGTATATATTTGCTATTGTGGATGGTTTTTAAAAAAAGTTTAAAAGCCACTGCTCAAAGAGAAATGTCTATGTTCCTTTTTTTGTTTTGTTTTGTTTTTAAAGAGAGAAGGACAGTGGGAGAGAGAGAGAGAGAATCAAATTTTTATTGAGTTTTGCACATGGCTTTCTTTGCTCTGACACTTAGTTGTGTACATGGGTGCTGGGGTTTGAACCCGTGTACTTGTGCATGCCAGGCAAGCTCTGTAACCACCGAGCCACCGCTCCAACCCCTCTATGTTCCTTTTTAATAAACGAGATTTTTCTCTTGGTCTTGTTTGAAGATAGTGCCTTCACTCCTAGGGAATGTAGACTCCTATCTCAAGATCCTTGTCCCTGAGTCACCTCAAACTGTTCAAGCATTATTTCAGATCATGATGTACATTTATCAGTACAGCTATGCATTTCATCAGGAGAGAGATGTCAGAAATGTTGTCAATTTGTAGTAAGAAATGGGGCTGGAGCGGTGGCTCAGTGGTTTCGGCGCTTACCTGGCAAGCACGTGGACCTGGGTTCAAACCCCAGCACCACGTACACAACTGAGTGTTGGAGCAACTAAGGGCATGTGAAAAACTAAATAAAGTTGTTTCTCTCTTTTTCTGTCTCTCTCACTGTCCCTCTCTCTTAAAAAAAACTTTTTGTAGTAAGAAAGAAACGTGAAGATAAGTGATATTTACATTTTCTTCAAATTGCTGATAGCTTCTCTGAAAGATAGTACTAAAATTAAGATACAAGGAATACCAAACAGACTCATCCTGCTTTTTTCTAACATCTAATAGGTACAGATTCAATGAAAACATTTAAATGCCTAGACAGACGTAAGATATTACAAAGAAATTGACTCGGAGATTGTCCAGGTGAAGAAAAAACCCAAAACCTGCAGCATGGGAGCCAACACATAATAAACCCCTATTCGCATTCTTAACATAATGACCTCATTTAGTTCTTAAAGACCGGGTTGTGTAGATTCCCATTTTATAGCTGAGAAAAATGAGGCTCTGATTAGTTAACTCATTAGCCCAATACATCTATAATCCTCACCCAGAGCTGTCTGGCAAACTCCAGGCAGACTGTAACTATCCCACTTTTTATTCAGGCACCTGTTCTGCTTCTTGTTTTTACCTCTGCACTGGTAGAAGCCCATCTCTCTACTCCTCGAGCTTCATGCTTTCTTCCCATGAGAACCTATTCTCTCAATTAGGTTATTTACACCAAAATTCTGGTAACAGCATAGCTTTCTTCACAATGTTAATCGGGATCAAACCTTAAGCTGAGGAAATTCCTCCAAGGTGGAATTGCAAAGCATCTTAGCAAAGGTCAGGGGAGTTTAGGGATGGAAGATGAAGAAAGGGAAAGAGAGGGGGCCTTCATGATGCTTTTCTGTCTGATTGATAAGACATTCATTCTCCCTATTGCTAATAGCAAGTTCTTTCAAGATAATGAAGATCTGGCCAACTTCTAATGTTTTTCTGGTTCAACTCGCCTCTTCCAGGTGCTTTTCAGCCCGAGCTTGTTGAAGTCCAGTCTCCTTTGCTTACACTTGCTTAAAGGTAAAACAAAACAATTAAGCCACCAAAAAAAATTCTTAAACTAACAGTTTAGCAGAGACCTCATTTTCTTTTGTTCCTGTAACTCTGTTCTGTACATCCCCAGTACACACACACACACACACAAACTATTGGTGGATGGAAATTCAACTCTGTGGAAAGAGCTAACCATTGTCTTTCTTTTTATCAGTGTTCAGTTTCTTTGTTGGAAAACTGATGTACAGTGCTCAATTTTTCAGGCCAGGGAAACCCAGATTGAAAAAAAAAGTGCTGGAGCTCTTCTCCATTTCTTCAGGTGCTGGAGGAACTCTTTGGTCTTAGTGATCCTGGCTGAGCATGGCAGGGAATCATCCTCAAAGGACACATGTAGCCAGGGAGTGATGACTTAAAAGTGCCTGGAATTTGAGTATAGATTGAAGAAATTCCCACTGAGAACCCATATCAACATCCGCCAGGGCTCTGGGTACAAGTGTATAATGCTTCTGCTAATACAAAATCATGAAGATCTACCATGTTATCATCTATAAACGTTCTTGTCTTGCCTTTCACGCTGAGTCTATATTATCTCCATAACTGTTATGCTTAGGTTGTGAAGCAGAGGTAAAATCTTACATTTTCCCTCAACTATAATTGCCCCATTTGCTTTTATTGAGAAGACTGTAATTTCCCTTCTTCACTAGAGTTTCTCATTTGTCATAATTTGAGTGTCCAAATATCTATGTGTCTGTTTCTTTCTCCTCTCTGTCCTGTCTTGGTTTGTCTTTATAACACTGCCACACTGATTTGATACCATGTAGATCAAGTCTTCTAATGTTTTTCTTCATAGACATCCTCATGGTATTACAATAAACAAGAAGGTCTTGTTTATATTTAGCTTTTTGTATTTAAAAATAAAACTTTAGAATTAGCTTACCCAATGCCATTAACCAATCTGTTGGGATTCTGACTGAGCGAACACTGAATCTGCATATCAGTTTTGGAAGAATTACAGGTAGAGTGCCCCTTATTTGGGACCAGAGATTGAACTCAGGGACACTTAAACACTGAGCCACATCCCCAGCCCATTTAAAATTTTTCATTCTGAGGCCGGCTCTTGCTAAGTTGCTTAGTGCCTTGCTAAGTTACTGAGGCTGGCTTTGAATTGCAATCCTTCTGCCTCAGCCTCCCGAACTGCTGGGATTACAGGTGTGTGCCACCAAGTCCAGCCTCCAAAAGTGTTTTGAATTTTGAAATATTCACCTATATGTAATGAGATATCTTTGGTGACAAGACCCAAATCTAAACATGAAAATTCATTTATGTTTCATATATATTATACACATAGCCTGAAGGAAATTTTTTATCCAACACTTTAAATAATTTTATGCAGAAAAAAAAAGTTTCATGGTGTGAAAATTTCTACTTGTGGCATCATCAATATTCAAAACTTTTGGATTTTGGAGCTTTTCAAATTTCCAAAGTTAGGATTAGAAATTGTCGACCTGTATAATTTTTATAATTACAATTTCAGTTTCCAATATATGTTCATAAGATACTCTCCATTTATGAGATCTTTCTAAATGTCTCTTGATAAATTTTTATATTTTTTTCTGGAAAGGCCTTACACATCTTCCATTGGTTGTATTCCTGTGAACATCATATTTTGGTGCTATTTAAAAATGGAGCCTTTAAAATATTTTATTTTCTGTTATTGACAACATAGAGAATATTGACTTTTTGTATGGAATTTTAGCCAGCAAACTTATCTACTCAGATATGAGTTAAGATAATTTATATTTAAATTCTTTTGGATGCTGTAAGCATACAACCATTTATTCTGCATACATAATCAATATTCTCCCACTTTTTCAATACTTCATTTCGTTTTCTTGCCTTGCTACACTAGCAACTAATGTTAAAAAGCATAAAGTTTAAGACAGCAATTTGCCCTGTTAATAATGTTAGAAAAAAACTTCCAATTTTAACTAGAAGCATATTATAAGAATTTCTTTTTCTCTGTAGATATCCTTTATCAGCCTAAGACTGGTTCCTCTTTATCTGTTTTACAAGTGTCAATGATAAATGGATTCAATGATACTGTATGTTATATTCTGGGAAAATATATCTTGGTCACAATGCTTGTGCATATTTTATTTAGAACTTTTTCATCTATATTCGTGAGTGAGAATGGCTAGTAGCTTTCCCTTCTCGAATGGCTCTTGTCAGTCTTTGTTATCTAGGTTATTCTAGTCTTACAAGGTAATTTTGGCCCTGCATCTTATTTTTTATTTTCTGGCAGAGTTTTTAAGCCTGTAATGATTTCTTTCTTAAATATTTAGCAAATTCACCATGGAAACTGAATGGGCCTAGAGTTTTATTTCTGAGAAGGATTTTAACTGCTGAGTCAATTTAATGGGCCTATTCATAGGTTCTGTTTCTTGAACGGTAAGTTAATTTACCTAGAAATTTCTTCATTTCATCTCCATTTTCAAATGAAAACAAATGAAGTTGCTCATTCATTCTCTAACTTCTTAATATCTGTTGAATCAACCCTTTTTCATGTCTGATATTGATTAATGTTCCTTCTGTCTTCTTTTATAGTTTAATTTTTCCAGGACTCTTTCTCTTTGGTCAGCTTGTTCAAAGGACCACCTTCTGGCTTTATTGATTCTCTCTATTGTATGTATTATTTTATTAACTTTTCTCTAATTTTATTATTTTTCTAAATTCTCTTGGTTTAATTTGTTATTCTTTAATAATTTCTTTACAAGGATGATTATATTATTGATTTTTTAGCCTTTCTTTTCTAACAGATTAAGTACTATATTAGCAGCTGCCCACAAGTTTTAATTTGTTGTATTTTTATTATCATTCAATTCTAGTTTTTCATATTCATTGTGATTTTATCATTTATTCATTAGTTATTAGCAGCATATTTCTTAATTTCTGAACTTATGGGAATATTGGACTTATTTTTTATTAACATCTAGTATAATTTCACTGGACTGGAAAACATAGTCTATTGAGAATTTTATGGGATTCATGTTTAAAAAGAATGTGCACACATTGACTTCCATTAGGTCAGTTTTATTAATATATTGTTCAAATCTTGTATATTCCTTCCTTTTGTTTTATTGTTCTATTATTGAGAGAAATGTAATAAAAATTTCTCACTAAAATTGTGGGTTTGTCTTTTTTCATTTTAGTTATGTCAATATATGCTTCATGTATTTTGAGGCCATGTTATTAGGCATGTGCAAGTTTTAGACTGCTATTTCTTTATAGTAAATAGGACATTTTTATTTTAAGAGAGAGAGGGTCAATGAAAGACAGAAAGAGAGAATCAATTTTATTTTAGTTTTTCCTGTGGACTTCATTGCTCTGACTGGGTATGTGGTGCTAGGGTTGGAATCCTAGTACTCGAGTATGCCAGGCAAGCACCATACCTGCTGAGCTACTGCTCCAGGCCCAAGGACGTTTTATCATCATGTAAAATGCCATTTCTCTATAAAATCTGTATTAAATAGATTTCAGTATAGGTATAGTAGATTTTAGTATAGGCATGGCTGATTTTTTCAGGTTAGTGTTTTAGTAGTTTCTTGCTTTTTTCTTTTAGTCTCAAACTTTCCATATCCATATATTTAGAGTAGTCTTAATAAGCAGAGTATCATTGGATTTTCTTTTGTTTTCAACCCATCTGTACATTTCTATTTCACATTGAGTTTTTAATCTTTTATATTTGATATAATTACTGATATATTTGAGCTAAAGCTACTGCCTTATTTTGTGCCATTTATCCCTATTCTATTTGGGTTTTCTGTTTTAACATTATTAATTTTGTCTCCACTAGTTTCTAAGTTATAATGCTTTTTTCTTTTTAAAGTAACTTAAATACAAAAAACAATGTGTTCTCTTATCATATCAACCTTTAATGTTAATTGAAAATATCATTCCATTGCTTTCTGCCTTCCTCTGTGAGAAGTAAGTTCTCAATATAAATGTTCTTCCTTTGAAAGTAACTGCTTTTTTTTTCATATGCTTTTAAGATTTTTCTCCTTGTCCTTGGTTCTCTGCAGTTTTACTGCAATGTCTAGGCATGCATTCCTTATAATTCATTTTGCTTAGGATACACTGGTATTCTTAAAACTATAGACTGATATCTTTCTTGGTTTTGAGAAATTCAGAGCTATTGTTCCTTCAGATTTTACCTCTGTATTATTTTCTCCCATCATACATTCTGGCTTAGAATATCTCACTAATGTCCCTATACCTTTTATCTACTTTTATATCTTTTCCTTCCTTTTACCTCTGTGTGCTGCATTCTAGATAGTTTCTTCTTGACTTCCATTTTATAAATTTTAAATTCAAGTACACTAAATTTATCCTTAAACCTACCTTAATTTTGAGTATTGTTTGGAATTTTTCTTAATATGCCACATTAAGTTTTAGGGTTTCCATTTTACTTCTGATATTTATATCATAAGTGTAGTATGTATGGCTGTTTTGCAAACCGTATTAATGCTTTCTGTTGTTTTGTCTTCTGTTACTATTCATTGCCTCCTATTGCCTTGTAAGCTTGGAAATTTGTCCATGAATGCAGGATATTACAGTTGAATATTTATTTGGAGGAAATTTTGAGGCATGGTATGTTGATGTCTTCCTTTTGAGAGAATATTCATTTGTTTCTGCAAATAGTAGAGCTGTTTTATCATTCTAGCAATTTTTTAATGTAATCTCAAAGTTGGAGTTTGTACCATTAAATGATATAAAATTTAACTACAAATTCATGCAAGGGTTGGCACACTTGAAGTTACTCTTCTTCCCATCAGAAATATAGTTCTTCAGGTTATCAGCCTAAGTGGGGTTTGATTTATCAAATTCCTAGTCCTGGCAATTTTAGTTCTCAAATTTTATTTGTTGGACCCAAGGGACATCACCAAAAGAGTGGTTTAACCTTGCCGCTGCTTCCCCACACTTGGTAAAAACCTTTAGGAAAAAAAAATCAGTTTTCAGAGTTGGGTTATTATTTTTTTCTTTCTAATATCTTGTCTTTTCCTAGAGCTTGACCCCATACATCCTCACTATCCCGCAAGTCTGATGCTTTCAAAAAGGTCCAACTAATATTATTGAGCAATTACTATGTGTCAAATACTGTGCTGCATACTTCAGGGGTGAAGCACTTGTTCAAAACACTGTGATTTAGTTACCACTAGTTATCTCCATTTACAAAGGCTCTGAAAGCTCAGTGATTTTCCCAAAATCAAACAGTATGTGACACACCTTGGGTTTGATACCAAAATCCTTGGCATTAATAATTGTGCAACATGGTAGCAATCATATGGTTTTGGAGGCTCTAAAAAGGTGGAACTATCATGCATAAAGAAGACAACATGCAGAAGGGTAGTAGAAAAGGGAAAGGCAAAGTGTCAGAGTATGATCTTGGGAACATTACTGCTGATCTGGTGGTAGCAAATGTTCCTGTGGCGGAAGGTGAGAGTATTTCCACCCAGTAAGTGTTCTGAACCCATTTTAGCAGATATCCACCAAACATAAGCAGGGATGGTATCCAGAATCTCACAATCAGGGAAGCTAGGATTTCCACTGGAAATGGTGGTGCTTAAAGTCACACAAAGCCAGCTGAGAGAAGCAGCAGCAATAACGGCAGTGGCAGAAAGTGAGTGATGTGCAAGCTAAGACCTGGGGGAGAATGAGGAATAATGTAAAAGCTGGAGAGAGAAATGGGCTGGAGGCTGGGTGGAAGGGACTTTAGAGAACTGTGAGATGAGAGCTTCTGAGGAGGACAGAAGCAGGTTGGCAGCATTCTCTGTCCTCGGAGAAACAGAAATAATGATAGCAATGAAAACCGCAGCAGGCAGAGGGACTGGAGAGGCAACCCAGAGACAGGAAAGCAGGGTTGGCAGTAACTTGGCATTTTACTTACCTGGGGAAAACTTTATGTGTCATTTTTTCTTTGCATGAGTATGTGTGGATAGTAAGAAAATAATCAGCTTCTCTGGAGATCTTTGCCTTGAGCGTCTATCTCTTGGACTGTCACTGTATTTAGTATGCAGCGTATGGGACAAAGGCAGAAAAGAAGTCCTTCATAGGGTGATGTCTCATTATTAATATGTCTTGGGTGAAGTGTTTAATTTTCCACTCTATGCAATTAACCATTGCATCCTATGCAGGGATATGATTTACCCTCAAGCTATTTGAAGAGGATTTGCAAGAATGGGGTCGATAGCCAAACTCTAATCCTGACTGATCTGTAATTTTAGTAGTTTTCTTAATTCAGAGTCAAAAGGGATTGGACTAGAAGATGACTTCTAAGCTCCATTTGGTTTTTAAATTTTGTTTATTACTTTACCCTGTTGAGGGAGAGTCTATAAAAGACTACTTGGATCATTTGCCTTAGATTGTGGGTCAGATTTCTCACCACCTCTCTGCAGGGACACATGCATCTATGTGAATGTGCCTGTGTGTGAACACGCATGCACAGAGACACATACATACCCACCCATGGCTGTAATGTATGACACACCAGATTACCAAAATGACCTATTTGATGATTGTTTATCAGTGCTTTCTAATCTTTTACCCTTTGCAGTGGGACTATCAAATGATTATACTTGTATCACATCTGTAAGGGCTGAGGGGCACATTATTTCAGTGTTCTTATAAAACTCATTCCCACTCTGTCATTGGTAATTTAACTCACCCATTAGACAGTTTCACATTTCTTACTACATTTGAATTACCTCACCTGGGGGCATTTTTTAAAATAATAACATCCCGATTTTCCCCTAAAACAAGTGAATCCAAATTGTGTGGAGGTGGGTTCTCAGGATTAAGAAGCTCTCAGAATATTCTAAGTGTGAATGTTTGAGACTCATTGCATGAGCATCATTGTAAAAGGGGAGACAATGTCCTATGACCCAAGTGTAGTGTTTAATGTATAACAAACGCTAGGTAATCGTGTGCTCAATTGATTAATCACTGCATGCCTAAGATAGCATAGCCAGGAATGGTCCCAGAACAAGTTTAAAAAGCTGGTAAAATTTTACTAGTACTTTCTTCCCAAAAGGACCATTTCTATAGTCATTCGTAAATACTACTTTAATTTTCTCATTAACCCAGATTTGTGCATATCCTGTATCCAATAACTATCACTGAGTCAATCACAAGATTTTTGACCACCATCTGTTTCCAAGATCCCATTAAATTTCCCAGATACATGGAAATAATATGGTGTATGGACCCAACAGGTGCTCTGGACTTTTAGAGCTGGTTTTGAATCCAGGTCACTCATTTATTAATTGTGTGCAAGTCCGTCCCTTAAGTTTTCTCATCTATTGGATTATAATAACACCTCTCACTGAGAGCTCTAGTGCTGTTTACAAGTTGGTAAGAGTCTGGCATTGTGTGTGTGTGTTTGTGTGTGTGTGTGTGTTTTCCTGGGTGTTTTTAAAACTCCCTCACTTATACACAGCTCTCCAGTTCTTCTTTCCTTCTCATTATTCTTTTCAGAATTTTCCTCCTCTTTTTATGTTTTTCTCCCAATGATGGCTCAGCATTTGGAAGTTTCTGCACGTAGAGGGCTTAGAGGCACAGATTGGTCAATGGGTCAGGGGGCTTCCTTCACCTCTGTGTGACATTGGGTCTTGGCCTGTGGTCAGACAAATATTAAGGGGCAGAGCACAGTCAATCCCTAGCCTTCTTTCCCTTCACTCTGATCATCCTGAGTCCTATAATCAGAACTCGAAGCTGATATGAACACTGTCCTCGTGGCAGTTACTACTATGCTGAAGTAAGGAAGCTTGTGATTACAACATTTCATTAATTTCTTTACAGGAAAAATGTGTCCAGGGGCACCTACCTCCATCCCTGCCCTTGAGCAACCCTTTTATAGGAAATAAATTGAAGATTTCAGATACCATGCTTTAAAAGACACTGGTCACCACCACACACGTTAACCTGGCTTCTCCCACCTCAAACTTTTATTCTGCCATTAACATGAACAGAAGAAGTTATCAGTGTTAGATATTATAGTAGACTAAACTAAAGAAATTGTTTTAAAGAAAAAAATACAGGTACATATTCTCATATACCCAAATATATCTGTTTGAGTTCTTTGTGGGAATATTGCTTGGTGAAGAGAGCACAAGCTAGCTACCATTTATTGAGAATTCACACCTTCTGGTATATTTTTATTGTATAGAGAAAGACTCTGAATTTATTTCTCAGTCTTCCATTCTTTGGCATATGTGGAAGTGATGTTTTAGAGAAGTTATGCAACATCCATGGCTGGACAAGGCAGTTTTAAAAGATATTGTTGGTTTGCCTACGTGATAAACCCAGTAACTGCTCATAGATCTATGCCAAAATTACAGTTTTCAGAACTTCTGCAAAAGGATTTAAACAGTTTTGTGCCTTGCCACCAAAATGTGTGTTCATTTTTCTACACCTCCACACCTGGCAGTATTTCAGCCCAACATTTGCTACAGTATTTTGAGTTCATCTTGTTTATTTTCTGCTTTATTTTCTCCCCTGATGTACATTTTATGTGCAAAACCAAAGTTACCACTTCCCATATATACTGATACTGTTTCGCCTTACTCCTAAACCATACTCCTCTTAATTAAGATGCCCTTAAAGGTAACATGGATGTCAGGATTTAGAATATTTATTTCCAGTATCAGCACTTGCAGTACATGTCCAGAATGGCATTTCTTAAAATTTCAGATGCATAGCACAAAATTGTAGCAATATACTAAAAATGTGTATTTGATATGAAATATTCCTTCTTGGAAACTCACATTTTAAAATGTTGATAAGGTGCATTGCAATAGGACAGAGCATGATTGTTGCCTGGTTCACTGTTAAAAGGGTACAGTGAGGCAGTGCACAAAAGGTCAGAATTTGAAGGGAGATACTCTTGATTAGGAGTTCTCTCCTACAAAGAATCCCCAGACCAGGAGTATCAGCATTACCTGGAAACTTTTTAGTAATTCAGTCTTGGGTCCTCCCCAGACTTAGCGAATCTGAGACTTTGGGGATAAGATTCAGCAACTTGTTTTTACTGGGCTTCCCCCACATTTCTCTAGTGGTTCCGAGGCCTGTTAAAGTGTGAACATCAATGGTTGTTTTCAAAATCAGCTCAGCTGCTAACTTGGTTTGCAACCTGGGAGAAGTAATCTGTGGTTGCTTGCATTCCACTCCACTTTCTCCCTCTCTGTTTTCCTTTTCTCCACTCTCAAAGCTTAGGCAAGAAGGCAGGTCTGCTGGAAACACGGATGTCCATCTGGAGAATGATGTGCTGGCCTCCACTTGTTATAGATGCCCCAATATTCACAAGGGATTCTATGAACTCTCCTTGGCTTTGGGATTTATTGTGTGGATTCTTTGAACTGGTCCTTACAGGTAAAACTGGGAACTCCCTGGACTCAGAATGCAAAATACTTCAGGATCCTTTGTCTTCAGCTCTAGGTCTTTAGCATAATTCCAAAACCACGAGAGAGACTTCCACTTGCCATTCTATTATGTTTGTAATGTGGATAATTATACACCGTACTCTCTCCATTTCACAGAATTATCATGAGGGTCAAATGAGAAGATGATTATGAAAGAACTTTGAAAACTGTAGAGCACTATACAAATGCTAGTTTTTGTTGTTACCTAATACTCATGAGAACTGTTTCTGTTTCTCTTTCCCCATCCTTTGTAATTCTAGTCTCGATGGAGAAAATGAGGCCTCTTCACTTCCCCATAAGTGTTTAATTGTCATCCACATCACTCTTATTTCTGTTGTGTGAGGCAAGGGTAGCCAGGCCTCTTTTGGTGGTGAATAACAGAAACTCATCACAAACTCTCGTAATACAGAAACAGGATTCATAGGGACAGGATGAGAGGAGCCCGCAGAGACAAGGGGGGCTTAGGAAGCTGGGCCTTGGGAAGAGAACAGGAGAGGCCACACTGCTGCCACTTTCTTCCTCCTGCTGTGGTTCTCATCTTTGTTCGTCTTTAACTTTGCTTGAAGCCTTGCTTCTTGTATCAACTCCAAATAGGTTGTTAACACATGGTATGAGCAACCCTGGGTGAGGATCTCCTGAGGAAAGAGGTAGTATCTTTCTCCCCTGTGTGTGTATATATGAGTCCTGGGAAGAATCTGATTGGACCAGGAGGATGGGGCCAGGTCTGGGTCAGGTAACTACTCCTGGCAGCTACTGGAGTACACAGTGTATTACCAGAAGGAAGGTCATGGGGAAGCTGGTTAGGAAGACCAAAAACTAACTAGGACTTCCACGGGAATCATCTGAGTAGTGTGAAGTGTTACAGGGCCTGAGAGGACACTTACATGTGTGACAGCTTTCAGCACTTGCAGTGGCTCATAAAAGTACAAAAAGACTTGCAATACTGACACATAAAGATAATATAAAGATATCTTTCTAAGCACATAGCCCAAGCCATAAACAAGGAATTAATTTGTTATAATCAAATCCAACAAGTAATGCAGCTTATCATTTGTCTGTGAAAAAAATCTAGATAAGAAATGAAACCCACAATATGGAGAATGTAAGAAAACAAGAGATGTTTCTGTACTCAAGGATCTCCTCGTCCAGGACATTAGGCAGGCAGTGTGTTCCACATGTCCTCATGGATACTGTCATCAAGGAAAAGGCAAATGAGCAACTCATACAGAGCTGTGTAGCCTCTCCCTGAGACGAAGACAATGGTGCTCAAATAATATCTATGCTATTTAAAATATTAATGTCTAATATTTACTCCTTAGACCAGAAACACCTAACTGTAACATAAACCTCTTGGAAACTATCTGTAACATAAGACTACAGCTTCTTAAAACAACATACTCATGGACCAGTAGAGCAGCATAAATTTATGGCTAAGACTTGCAGCTTTTGAAAAGTTGAGTACTCCCTAAGAGCCATGGTGGCAACAGCTTATGAATTTATATGTTGTTACAGATTAAAGTAATTATTTAGACTGGCTCAGGGAAGCCAAACATAATCCTCACTCTTAAAACAAGATATATAGATTGCAATTTCGTCCTGAAAGCCCTGGTTAGACTGGTACATCTTATCAATAATTTTGAAAACTCTATTTCCACTGAGAAATTATAAAAGAAATAACACCATTCAATTTCTCTATGCTTTGCATTCTTTCAGAGTTGGCAAACTTAAAAAAGTCAGCAGGTGCAGCTCCTATTCCCTCTGCAGACCTGATAGAAGTCCTTCTCTTGAAAGAACTTTCAATTATAGACTGTCTCTCCAGCAGCCTGTTCTAAGCTCCCTACAGACAATATGAGAATAATACATGAAAATGTAAGACTGTGAGGCATTACAGTATGCTGTCCTAGGTCATAAAGGAGAAGAAAGAAAGAAGAACCAGAAATCTTTTCTTTTACTTTTTTTACTATTCTATTTTACATTTCTTTTCAATTAACAAAGAAGGTGCCATCACTCAAGAGGGAGATGTGACAGGATGTACTAATTCATTTGTTCCCTGTATGCTTTGTTCTGGTTCTCTCACCCTTTCACAATGTGGCACTCCACAACCACTGAGTTCAGCATTGGATCAGATAAGAGAAATGATGTTCCAACTGGAGAATGGAAAAAGCATGCTGGGGCTGGGGGCATAGCACAGTGGTAGGGCACGTGCTTAGCATGCATGGAGCCCGGGGTTCAATTCCCAGCACCAGAAAAAAGAATAGTATGGATTCATAAAATGCCTTGGACTCTCCTTCCAATTATTTTCATAGTTGTTATACTGTTGGCAAGTAAATTTGCAAAAATAAAAAATAGTTCTTTTGTGTGTGTGTGGCATTTTTTCACTAACCACTAACTCTGATAACTTCTTTCAATTTTTCATAAGGTTATAGATTGCCATTTTGCAGCCAGCAATGACAATAAAAATTCCCTTTTAATTCAATCCATTTGATATGCACATAATTCCTTTAGTGTGAAGCCTACTTAATGTCTTGTTCAATTTGCCATTTCTAAAGGAGGAGTGAGAAACTGGATGATCAAATACAGTTCTTATAAGGACCTGGCACGTGGTATCATGTGACAGCAGATGGCATGTGAAAGCCGTTGTGGGAAATATGGCCCCTATTAAAAAGGCTGTGAATGTTCAAGGTTGTACGTGTCTCCTCAGAGTGCCATTCAGTCACCCTGGCATCTGCAGGAGAGTAAACAGCATCTAACTCACTTTTATAACGAAAGCTAATGTGAATGACCTCGGGAAAGTCATGGAGCTGCATGTACACTGGGCCTGTCGCTGTGTGGTCAAATGCACGGACCAAAGCTAATAGCATTCACTCCACAGGAACACTGGGCTTGGACGGGCCCTGGACATTTGGAATGTATCAGACTGTTCAATAGGAAGCCACAAACAACTGAAATCTCAGGGGCTGCAAGTGGAGAAGCAGAAAGAACAGAGTTCCCAGTGGGTCAGGTATTAAAATTCCTCTATGTCTATCCCACCCTTGTTGGGGAGACAAAGGAGCAATACTCTGCACATCAAAGGTGTCCCCTGGTCTAAGGTCTTCAAACCCTTTGCATGCTCTGAGCGTTTCATGCTCTTCTCTTGATTCACACCAAGGAGAAGCTAAATTTTGCTCTGCAATACACATCCAAGGCAGCATGCTAATGAGAATTATTATTAAGCAATGTAGAGTTGGCACGGTCTCTTGCAATCTGCTCAGCAGCAGAAGCAGGAAGGGCAGAGGCAGAGAGTCAGTAAAGCAGCTTTACTGAATGCTCTTCTGGACCTGATTAGTTTTGGTCACTTACAACACCAGGCAAAGCCAAGTATAATTGTGAGCTTCACAGACATGGCACACTGTTTCCCACTCTAATGTGTCTGGTCTCTTTTTAAAGGGACTTTTAGATTTTACTGTTGTGTTTGAAATATTCTACTCTTTAAGAACTTTACAATCAAATTTCTGGAAATTCAATCACCCAGGGTCCAAGAAAGACTAATACACTGTGCATTTTGGGATTTCTTACATTTTAGGATCCCATCCGAACAGACCCCTGCTCACTATCAGAATGGGAAAAGGGCCCTCTCTGGTGTGACATTTGGAGTAGGCCATGACATCTTGGTCAGATGGAGGGGCTAGACTACCAATCAGTGCCAAGCAGAGGGACACTGAGTAGTTGTGCCCTTTCTGTAAAGATGCAGCATAAGACAAATTATTTGGAAATAAACTACAGACCAAAATAAAAGGTCATTTCTATAATTGATCTGTTCTTTAAGACACTTTGTCAGATGGGCTTTTACTAGAACATACTGATGTAAGGTGATAAGACTAACCACCTGCAATCATCCATACCTCTACCTCTCCTTTGACCACTAAAGCCAAAGCCACACATAACTAGTGGCCACTGAGATGTTCCATCAGCATCTCAAAGGGAGTAAGTTCCAAGCTGTGTTCCCCATCTCTGCAGCTGCCTTCAACATGTGTCCCTTTTCCTTCTTTCCATTCTTCAACATTGAAGGGACTTAGAAGACAGCCTTGGCTTCTAAGTAGTCACCTCTACCTCCTATTCTTGGCCTCCTCTTCACCCCCACTTCCAATGCCTTTGCCCAGGACATTCTCATTTCTGGCGTAGACTGTAGAAATGGCCTCTTGTTTCACACAACTAACTTGCCCACACACTGCCATTCAACACTGTCTCAAGATCACAGCTCTGGTAATCTTACTTCCCTACTTGAAGCCTACGATTAGCACTCTATTACCTTGCCTCTCAGAAGGACACCACAGCTCTCCATTTCTGCCACCAATCTGTCCAGTGTACATCATACTCCAGCCACACTGAGCTGCTTGCATTTCCACAAAGGAGCCAGGCTCACACAGTCAGCCTTTTTCTTACATTTGTATCTACATTCCAGTTGCTGCTTCTTCCTTGGCTACTTGCTCTGCATTTGTTCAGATTGTTGCCCTCATCTTTCAAAGATGCTCTCAACCTTCAATTCCTCTGGACAACTTCTGAAAGTTCCAAAAGGAAGGTCACATGACATGCCTTTTCCCCCACTTTCCTTTTTTTTTTTTTTTTCATGTAGATAATCTTGATGGTTGAGGCTTCTGGAATTGCAAGGCAGCCTGGGGGACAAAGGTTGTGAATGGCAGAGCAACAGAATAGAAGGGTTCTGGATCATCACATGTACCAGTCCCCATTCGCTTACTTGCAGACTTATAAATCAGAGAGAAAAGAACATTTAACATTCTGAAGCCACTATTTGAGGTGGGTTGGGAAGGATTTACTGTTACTTGCAGTTGAATCAAAGCTTAATTATTTGAGATGGTATTTCTTACATTTGGACACAAGATGCTAAGAGAATGAATTTTGTTGCAGACAAGTTTTTGTATGATACCATATCATACAAAAAATGTTAATAGTATTAGGCCTTCTCTTTGTCTTCTTTCTGTTACTTCCTTTCTTATGGAGGCCAAGGGATTCAATCCACTATTTCTAAAGCTAAGTGCGTCTTCCTATAGTTGAATTAATGTGAGAGGCAGCTCAGTTTAATAATGCCTATGGATAGAGGATGGGCTACAATATTTTCCCTACCCTATTTCTAATGTTCAGGATGGCCAAAATGTGACTTCTTAAAAGAAAAATCCCGCTTGATCAACACGTTCTGTTAAGATGTAAATATACCCACCCCATTTTTTTTAAATGTTCAGATAGGTATCAAGAGATAAGGCAACAGGGCCAGTAACATAATTTGTGGGTTTAAATACAAAATGAAATTGTGGGATTCATTATTCAAAATACAAGAAGAGAATATTAATAATACTGTTAAAACGTATCTGAGATCCTTATAAAAATGGATATTAACCTCTTGTTAGATTTATGGTTTGCAAATAGCTTCTTCCCTTATTTAGGTTGTTTCTTCAACACTGCCTTCTTTCTGCATTCAAAGCATGTTCTTATTCAAACTGAAAGCCTGGCCTCCTGCAGAGCCTTGGCTCACTTAGATGTAGATGTAACAAGCTTTCCTAGTGCTTGCATTGAGTCTCATGAGATTCCTGATCTTGCTGGGTTTGGAGGAATCCTGTGATCATGGGCTATCCTGAATTCTTCTATGGGAATGGGATGGGAAAGAATGGTAGTACACATGCCTGTCATCAGATCCCATCTCCCACTCTATTGTTCCATCGAACTTCACCTTCAAAACACAGGTACAAAGAAACAATTAAGAATTTTAAAATAATAAGAGCAGAGACTTAGACCAAGTATAGGGCAACTACATGCATTGCGTATTCAGGAGGCTGACTTTGTAGGGCAATGAGGAGAAACAGAAGTCATAGATTTCTCTGTGACTTAATCACTTTTACATCCTGTAGGAGGGCCCTCCCAGACTGAAGCCTCTTGAGAAAGATGTTCCTCATGTATGCTTTCTTCCTGCCTACCTATAAACAGGACTCACCCTTCTCCTGCTTTGTTCATTAGCGACTCTACCATCTCTTTTAGGGAGTTCTGAAAGTCTTGTATTCCACTCTTTGCCAGAGCATATGGAATCTCTTATCTGTTCACTGAAGTAAAGTGGGGACATTGGAAGATGGACACTCTTCCTATCAGTGAGGATAAAGAAGACTGTGAGTTCTTCAGTTTCAGGTCAATGTCCCCATCATAGAGAATGGCAAAATATTTTTCCAATTATATCACCCAGGAAAGATAAGCACTTCAGCTAAGGAAGCATTTCATTATTTTCTAAGACAATACTGTCTGCTGTGATATTGAGGAAACGTTCTCCTAGTTATCAGCTTTAGACTTTGCTTCTTAAGAAGTATTAAGCACTTCTTGACCCCAGCTTACTTGAACAGAAAAAAAAAAACTATATATATACTGGCTGAAAATGGCATGCTCCAGTAAAGAGGCAGAGTTTATGTTCAGGCCTTCCATCTCAGACATCAAAGCTCTTTTCTACCTCTGGTCACTTGACCCTGGGCTATAAGTACATTTCCCTATTCACTGGGCATCTAATAGTCAGATAATTCATGCTATCATTTTCTCATAATAGCTTAATGAATCCTGCTTCTGGAATTTGCATCTTAATAGGAGATTTTTCTAAGTAAAAGAAGAAGGAGGTGGAGGAGGAGGAGGTTGTGGAGGAGTTAGAGGAGGTGAAAAAAAGTCATTTTTAATACTCAGAATTTTCTATGTATTATAGAGAGAGAATGCAATAGCAATAAATTACTCTGCTAGTTCTTATGTTTGTGTTATGGGAGGAAACAGTTAACCTTACTGAAAACAGAAAATTGAGCTGAGGGTTGCACGCTCCAGGGTAATAGTGGGGGCTTTGTTGAACTAATTTGATAAATACTTTACTAACTCACAATTGTAAAACGAAATATAGTTTCCAAACTCTTTCTGTTCAGTTAAATAAGGGAAAGAAACTTGAATTCAATCTATATTGTAGTACATTACTAAAAATAATTTAGTGATAGTGATATTAGGAAGATAGAATATTATAGGATAAATCCTACGGGACACTTCTTTGGATTATTTTAAAT
>PVKS010009805.1:0-62535 GCA_004027875.1 Aplodontia rufa
ACATCTAACTACCTTAAGTTTAAGCTTCTAATTTCATAGACCCCAAACAACAGGCAAGGGGAAGTAATTATTTGCATTATTTTTCTTATTGTTCAGCACACATACATAAGTGTATGTATGTATACACATACATATATGACACTTGACACATACATATAGAAGTCCAAGTGACAAAGCAATAGATGCTTAAAAGACATGGTCTGCTTTTCATAGTTATATAAACTTTTTGTAATTGATGAAAATATCCAAAAGCCTATTTAAAAAAAAAAACATATGAAAGGCATAAATTCTTAAAACTGCTGTCACCAGAGGGGCACACATCATCCAACCAAAACTTTTGGTGTCTTTGAGAAGAGGTGATTGATTACTGGGTGCAATGGGGTGCGATAAAGCATCAAAACTAAACTAAATCCTTGCAGAAACCTGAAGTGTGAAAGCCACTGTTCACAGAAAAGTCCACTGGGACCAAGCTGGAGAACAAGAAAGGATGGCTAAGGAAACATCAGGGAACCGCCTGGAAAAGGTCACAGCTTCCAGGGTGGGAATCCTTCCACATAGGAAAGATGGGATGGGCAACTACCCAGAGGATTGTCTCAAACCAACACCTGCCAGATGAAATGGCCCCACACATACACACACATGTGCACACATGCACGTGTGCGCACATACACACACACACTCCTGCACATTTTCCCCAGGCACGCAACAAAATTGAGAGGTGGAGAAACAGAATAAAAGAAGGAGAAGATAAAACTATCCGTATTCTTATCCTTCATGGCTAGAACTCAAGCCGTTCTGCGTGAAGTTGATAAAAGGAATATGTGAAACATGGGCAAATGGTTCAGAATTACGTGTGTGGCCACTAGGAGAGCTGGTCTAAGGTGGAGTGTGACAGACAAGACATGACCACTTCATTACTAATAACCAACTGCCCTTGAAAACTTTTGGCCATGGGACCCTGCCTAACGAATTTTCAAAAACAAATCTAAAACACCTAGTTAGTCCACAAAATGTGCATTGTATCTATATAGTACTGCATATTTTAAAATCCTTAATTTTATAATGCACATTCTTATTTCCAGTTTTTTTATCATCAATACAAATAAATCACTTCTCCAGACCAATGCGCCTGGGGATTGCCCACACAGAGACCTAGAAATTTAAGCAAACATAGTTCTGTGAGGAAAAGAGAGAAGCAAAATCTTATTCCCCTACTACGTAACAGGATGTCACAATATATATATAAAAAAAAGAAAGGGAACAAGTTTTCCAGGTAAAATTTCCACATGTTTGTTCCTTAGATTTTTGCATTAATTTTGATTTTTAAAATACTGCATTACAATATTGTCTCGAATGTTGATTGTTTTCTAAGATTTTTGTGCCCAAGACCAGGACCTGATACATTCATACACCTCACACCAGTCCTGGCACTGCCGTGTAGACAAAGAAGGGCCCTGGCCATACTTCATACTGCACACATTCTCATCAGCAATAGAACTGGAGCCCTGGGCATCACACACCCAAGTGGCACACTTGAGAATTAAAGAATGGGGCTGGAGCGGTGGCTCAGTGATTATGGTGCTTGGCTGGCATGTGCAAGTACACAAGTTCAAACCCCAGCACCACATACACAATGAAATGTCCAAGGACTGAAAGTCACATGAAAAACAAAATAAAAATTGCTTCTCTGTTTTCTCTCTCTCTTTCTCTCACTGTCCCCTCTTTTTAAAAAAAAAATGAAAATTAAAGAATGAAGAACTTAATGATGAAAAATAACTTTTGCCCGAGAGCAGGCAGCTGCCCCAGCTGAAATGTTATAACCATTTCTCTGCTCAGCAAAGATGGCATCCACACCTGGGTCTTACAGTCCTTCAGAAGGTCCCCTGGCTCTTTCCATAGGACCTGCTCCCTTTCAAGGACAGATTCCCTGGTGACAAGACTTGTAGCACAACCATCCCACCAGCCCCAGAGACATTGAGTGATGCACTTCATTTGTTTAGCAATTTTGGGGTGCTGTTATACTACTGTTGTTATATTACTTCCTCCCATCTCGCCCTCATGATGTAGGAACTATTCTCTCCCATCCCAGTGACAAAGAAACTAAGAGTGAAGGTGATTAAATTACCTGTGCAAAAATTATGTGTGAAATCAGGTTTCATGACCCTAGGGTGCCATTCCTTCCAAAGTTGTCCCAAAATATCCAAATGTGGTGAGCTCAAGTCAGATAACATTTAGGATAAAAGGGGAAATTAAGTACTCAAAATACATGTTAAATCGTCAGACGTTTCTGTATAAGTAGAGATTGTCTTGTAGAAACAAGGGTCATAGGACATACAAACAGAATATATATGTATAAGAAAGGCAGTAGCTTATTTAAGGAAAAAGGCTTCCCCAGCTTTAAGACAAAAAAGTAGAATTACAGAAATAGCATTTATGAATAGTAGCCCACCAGCGTACAGATTCTAAAGCCCAGAGGTCTGCGGCAGGGGACTTGGGCTGTCTGCTGAAACACAGCTAGTCTATGAGAGCAGAGGTTAACCTCACTTTGTGTAAAAAGTTCTGCATTTGTATGTAGATGCCGTAGCTGTTGATTTTAACTTAGCTTCAAGTGCCAAAATTGGTTACCAAGTTTGTTCTTTCTAGTGTTTTGGCTCTGAGATTGAATCCTGCTTAGACCTGTTATTTCCTTCCTCATGGCTGGGTTTGAATGGCCATCCTAGCATTCTATGAAAAGTCTCTGATTGCACCTTAACCCATGTTTCTCTGAAGATAAAAGAAATTTTATGACTGATAGGTAGCAGCCTTGTAAAAGAAACCCATGAGAAAACACACATTCAGGTTAGACTTTAGAAAATGCTTCCTAAAACCAGGAGGATAATCAAATAGGAAAAAAGACTTTCAAGGCTGGCAGCAGAAAAGAAATTGAAACTTCTCTCCAGAGTGTTTTAAAGAGAAGATGATAATCTTGTAGAGAATAGAAAGCTTTCCAGATGTACCATGCTGTTCTTGTCTGTGGAGTTTGTTTGGTTGGTTTTAGTTTGTTTGTTTCCCTGATCTTTACGGAGAGTAAAGGAAATAAAGCAACAAGAGAATCAAGATTAAGTGGAATGGAATCTTCAAATGGGGGAGTTTCCCAGGGACTCGGAATTGCAAATTAGCAGTCTGTCGAATCTCACTCTGGTCCTATTTGTCTCCAGGACAGGTCCCACATTCCTGATGGCAGCCACTGTCCTCATTGTTCCAGGTATTCAAATAAAAGAGTTGAAGGCCACAATGGAGATTGACTGAACCCTGGTCAACATGTAAAATACCCATAACCAAATGAGTTGCAGACCCCAAAAGCCATCAGAAACCTTCAGTGTACCATGTCATCTTTGCCAATCACAGGCAACAGGATGAGGCTACATGAAATCAAAAACTTGTTCTACCATATGGTCCATCTATATCCATCCCACTTTTGGAGATATATATACACACTCAATATATATGTATATATTCAGAAGCATTTATATATACGTACATATGTATGTATGTACATACGTATGTATATATCCAGAAGCATTTGTGTATGTGTATGTATGTATATACACACGTTTTCATACATATACACATATATGTGCACATATACACACACGTATATGCCAAAGAAATACCTGCATGTCATGTTTATTGTGACACTATTCACAGTAGCTAAGACATGGAATCAACTTAGGTGCCCATCAGTGGATGAATGGTGGATAAAAAAAAAAAAGTGGTAACAATACACAATGGAGTATTATTCAGCCATAAAAAGAATGAAATTATGCAATTTACAGCAAAATGGATGGAACTGGAGGTCATTATGTTGAGTGAAATAAGCCAGACAGTGTAAGACAAGCACAGGCTATTCTATCTCGTATGCCAAAGTTTAAAAAAATCCCCAAAAAGCAACAATAAAAATAACTTGATCTGAATGTAGAATAGTGATTACTAGAAGCTGGGAAGGGGTAGAGACAGGGTGAAAAAAGGAGGCTGGATGTGAACAGTGCACGCTAAATGTTTGTATTGAAATACCACAATGAATCCTACTATGTGTGATTGATAGGTGATAACTTTTTAAAAGCCGCTATTTCCCTCTGGAAATGAATCACAAAGAAAGCTTATGAATAGGCAAAACAAAAACAAAAAAACTCTTACTCATAAGGTAACCCTGAAGATGTCAAGCTGGAGATATGAGCTACAGTAAGCAACAACATTTAGGCACACTCAGGATCACTATAACCACCTTGCTGAGAAACGGGCCCATGAATGACAGAGTCTAAGCAACTGGAACTCAGGGACCATGTCTCACTGAAGTTCCTGTACCCAGCACAAGCACCAGTACGATGCATGCTCAATTAATTAGTGTCAATCAAATGACTGATGCTAATCAGATCTATCTAGTGTTGCTACTTCTCATGCCTTCAAGACATGGACTGTATTGTTCACCTTGCCCTCTCTACTCATGAATTCCTATTGATTTTTCAAGACTTCATTCATTTCTTTTTTTAATTCCCCAAAGTTCTCTCTTCATGCCTCTTCCATAGCAGTTATCTGAATTCTCACTGTAGACCTGCACCATGCGACGGAATAGCTATTGGATAATTATGGCTATTAGACATTCAGAATACGGCTTGTGGGCTGGAGAGGTGGCACAGCACTAGAGCGCTTGCTTGGCACAAACAAGGACTCAGGCTAAAATCCCAGCACCACATACCCAAATAATTGGGGAAAACCAAAAACTGAGATGAAAAAATAAATAAAATTGATTTTCTTTTTTTCTCTCTCATTCTCTCTCTTTTTCAAAGAAAGAGGGGACAGTTAGAGAGAGAGAATCCATTTTATTTTTTTAGTTTTTCATATGGCAAAAACTTCATTGTGTATGTGGTACTGGGGTTTGAACCCAGGTACTCATGCATGCCAAGCAAGCTCCGTAACCACTGAGCCACTGTTCCAGTCCTCATTCTCTCTCTTTAAAAAATAAAATAAAATGTGGCTACTTTGGCTAAGGAAAAGAATTTTAAAGTGTGTTTAATTTTAATTAACTTACATTTTTAAATCAATGATGCAGTTACCATAACACTGAAGTATACTTGAAACAACTTGGGTACATGAATCTCCTTTTTCAACCCTAATAGTTATTTAATATAAATACAGATCAAATACTTTACTTCAGTGGAAACTTTATATCCAAGTGTGATACACACTAAGCATATAGTGTAAACTAGTATCGAAGTCTGCACAAAACAAAAAAATATGAAATAATTGATGACATTGTATGTTGTTTGTATATTGAAATACCATTATTTTTATGTATTGGACTAAATGTGTCACTGAAATTAACCTGTTCCTTTTCATTCTTTTAATGTTGCTACTAGAAAGCTTCACATTACCTATTGGTGTATTTCTGCATTAGTACACCTGAATTAGTGTATTTCTAATGAAAAAGCACTGTTGTGGACACTCCGTAACTCTTCATAAGCTCCACTCACTAAAATAACCATGGTATGTGTTAACCTTGCCTTTCTGCATCTATACCAGCTTGCACAGTGGGCAGGGCATGTGCTTTTTACTGAATGAATTAAACAGAGAGTGAATGAATGAAATGTATAAACACATTTACAACATGCAAACGAATCTGTATAATCTTAACTTCAAGTGTAATGATACACTGAAAATGGACCTCATTGTCTGGAAGCATGGCAGAATTCCTTAGCTTTGTGTTTAGATTTGATGTAAGAAATGCCTTATTGGGGCTGGAGAGGGGGTTCAGTGCAGAACACTTGCCTGCATCCACCAGGACCTGAGTTTGAACCCCAGCACCACATACACAGCGAAGTGGAGGAAAACTAAAGTAAAAGTTGACTTTCTCTCTCCCTTCCTCTCTCTCTCTCCCTCTCTCATTCTCTCTCCCTCTCCCTCTCACTCTCTTTAAAAAAATAAAATAAAATAAATATCCTTATAAATATGAAGCATACACCCCAAAACAGACAGACAAGCTACTGGGAGCAAGTGAGGCAGAGAACAGTGTCTCCCAGTGGAGAAAGGAATAGCACATCTGATTTTCTGTAGTTCAAGATAGTTCCAACTTCTCAAATTAAAGCTGCAATAATTGTAAGTAAACAAAATCATCTTAGGTTCTTAGGTGTTCATTTTTTAACTGACATTTTAGTAGACAAATAGACATTCTACACTATTTCTTAAGCCCATTCTATTGGAATTGATCTGTCACCAAAAATGTCTTCTGCTTAAATGTGGATTTGTTTTCTAAGGAGAAAAACCCGTGATGGATCAGAAGAATACAGAAATATTAGTTTTGATATTTCTCTTGGGTTGGAAATTTCTATGAAACTATTTTATTCATTGTCATGTAGTTTAAAAACAAATTTAATCAGTTTCATAAAAATTGGTCCAATGCCCACTGAGTACCCCTTCTGTGCCAGGTGCTGATTATTAAAAAGTGAATAAGACCACAAAAAAGAAACTCCACCAGATCTCTGAATTGATCTTTTCTTTCCTTTCTTACACACCCCTGCAAATGAGTCATTACTTTAGAAATGGAAATATGGTGGTGGTGGTGAAGGGGGTTTACAAGAATTTTATAAAAGGGAAAGTCGAAATAAAATACTTCCTAACCTTAAAATGCAAGTAGAGAATGAACAAAAAGACTAGAACCACTATACAACTCCAAATAGAAACTGCTTGGAACATACTGTGCTGGACATGAAAAACGAAGTGCAGCCCTAAAGTTCATGGTCTGGTCATTCTTTCTAATCATTAGAAAATAAAATTAGTCTCCTACTAAGACACCTGCAGCCATTTAAAACTTCAGATGAGTCTAGTTTGCAAAGCTGATCTATCTGAATTTCTTTTGGGCAAGATAACCCAGACATGCTATATGTAACAGGCTACTGGGCTGATTCCATTCAAAGAGAAAATCTTTTAATAACAGTCAGCTATGCCAATAGTTACCTATTTATTGTCCTCTAGCAAGAAAGTAAAATAATTTTTAGACTCTAGACAAAAAAAAAAGTTTTGCCTCCAATTTAGGAAAAAAATTATGTTATTTCCTTTATTGTTTCTCCCCCTCCTCTAAGTAAAGAAACTGTCCTTGAACAGATGCCAGACACCAAAAACTACTCAAAGCATTATAGTGACACATCAAAGAGAGAAGAGACTGGGAAATTAATTGCAACAATTTCTTTTGGACACTATAACCAGCCTTTAAATGGTGTGTAGGAGAGTCAAAATCCAAGAATGCTAAAAGGGAGGATGTTACAGGAAGAAAACAAACTGGAATGCAGTTGACCATTTGAATTGATTTTTTTTTTTTTTTGTATATTGAGTATTCAGAATGCCACCTGTCCCAAGAAAACCCATCACTTACCAACCAAAGGGTTCTTTCTTTTCTACCAACCCTTTCTAAAATGTAACAACTATGTTTTTTAAAATGTAACAACTGTGAGTACACTGTTTGTCTGAATCTTTCAAATTCAAACAAGCAAATATTTAAATGACATTTAAAAACCATGCAAATAAGAAGGCAATGATATTACGCAATTTGGAAAAATAGGTTCTGATTATGTTTAAAGTTCTCCTGTGATCCACTCTAAAACACAATAAAATACTTCCTACTGAAAAATCAACTGCAAAGATTATGCCTGTTGATCTTGGAGCAGTAAAAGCTCGTTAAATTTTAATTACATGTACAATTTGGTACTTAGAAAACAAATATGCCCAAGATTTATGTTCCACTATCTAGAATGAACAGATAATCAAAAGAGCAATATTGTAAACAGTACTGAATAGCAAGACTATTAACCCTGGTGAGAAGATACTGTTCAAGAACAAAATCAATTTTTAATTGCCCATCATTTTTATCTATTCATAAGCAGGTTCCACACTCTGCTTTCCTAATTTGACTAACTGTATCTATTCCAGGAAGTTAACTTAAAAATTATTTGATATGATTCTATTTCTATAGAAATGATAGTTTTATAACATTAAAGAAAGAGCAGGAATCGGAGTGATCATTATGAGACTATTATTTCTTTTACTGAGGTTTCTTTTTCATCATGTCAAGTCATTAATAAAAGCATAATGGCAAAAACCTTGCATTCCCAATATCCATTTTGTCCTAAAATCATATTAGCATATGAAGCCAAGTTCAATCCTCTGTAAGAACTGTATTTTCTCCTGTTGGAAAAGATTTTTCTACAAAAGTTGCATTTAAGCTGCTCTGTCCTAAATTGCCTCCCCACCCCCAATTCATATGCTGAAGCCTAATGACCAATATCTCAGAATGTGACTATGTTTGGAGCTAGGGACTTTAAACAGGCGATTAGGTACAGGGAGGTCATGAGGTGGGCTATAGCTTAGTCCCTGTATCAGAGTGGTGTCTCCAACAGGAAGAAATGTGGACACATAAAAAAGAGCTGTCCCTAAGTTCATCATCCCCCTCCCACCTACACACCACGATTGTCCCATATTTTCACTCTATTTAATTATTAAAACTTCAATTAGACATTGTTTCATTGGTCATTGCTTATTTTTATTGACTCACATATTTCTCTACATTTTACTCAACAATCCCTGTCGCACATCAGGCATTCTTTCTAGAAATCTTATTTCTTAGGCCCAAAACACAAGCTCCAAAATTTCCTTGAGTAATTGCTTTTTATAGGACACTGTTTTTGTCTAATAATGTCATTCGTTGCTCTCATTCTGGAAGGATGATGTTCCCGTCTGCACAGCTTTTTTTTTTTTTTTTAAAGAAAGAGGGGACAGTGAGAGAGAAAGAGAAGCAATTTTTATTTAGTTTTTCATGTGACTTTCATTCCTCCGTCACTTCGTTGTGTACATGGTGATGGGGTTTGAACTCATGTACTTGCGCATGCCAAGCAAGCGCCATTAACCGCTGAGCCACTGCTCCAGCACCTCCCCCCTCATCTACACAACTTTAAATTGAAAATTGGAATGGAAGGTGTCCCGCTACTGAGAAACCACTTATCGTACGGCCTCTTCCTTTGAAAGCGGTCTGCCTTTGCTCTCCTGCTGCATTTAAGTAAGATAAGCTCTTTATGTCAGATGTTCTGCCAAAGCCCTAAGATGGTTTCTCAGTGTGGATTTCTTTCTTTTTTTTTTTTTTTTCTGTTTTTGTTTGGAAATTATAGGCTTCTGCATCTAAGGACTGGCTTCTTTCTACATTTCTAGAAAAATCTGAATGTGGTACCTTTCCATCCTCTTTCCTAATTCCTCTTTGCCTCTGGCTAGAACTTACTACATTTCTGCACTCTTCTCCATGTCCCTGACCTGGCTGTTTCTCTTTATCTCCCTAAATGTCATTCTGGATCACCTGTCTAGACATGTTTTTCAGTTCAACAGATCTTTCTTCTGCTGTTTAATTCATCCAATGATTTTTTTTATTGTTATTATATTATTTTATTTCTAGAGGCTCTGTTTGATGCTTGGTCATTTTTCCAGCTTCTTACTCCTTACTGATATTTGCAAGTCCCCCTTTGACATCCTTGGTATTACGTGTCTAAATCTACCATCTGCTGTCTCTATCATCTTCCCATTTTTCCTGTTGGCTCGTTCCTGGGGGTTTGTTTTTCCAAAGAGTGATCATTGATGATTTCTGACTATGGGCACATATTCTTTGAAACCTTTTTAGTAGGAAATTTTTGAGGAAGAACATGAAATTCCATTCATTGGGGGGAATTTGCGTTTCCTTTTCCCAGCCCTCTGTAGTCATGATTGGCAAAGTCCAGTTGAAGCACCACCTCTGTGGCTTCTTGGGACCTCACAGATAACTCCCATCTGGGAAGCAAACTGGGTCTTTGTTCTCCTTTCTCCAAGATTTTTTCCTTTACTCTACCCGGAGCCAAAGTCGTATCAGAGAAGTTTTGTTACTGCTCCTCTCTGCACTGAGAGTTTATTTCGCGTTCTTTCTATTACCACCAAGGATGTGGTTTGTGTAGCTCCAGATTTATGCGTTTTGTCTAGTGGCCCAAGTGCAGGTTGGACTGGGAACTTCAGGCTCTTGGTGTCATAAATATCTTCAGGCTGCCTTACCTCCCAGGGTCCCTGCTTTCACCCTCTTTGTTCTCTACAAGGCACAGTTTCTTTGCCAGCTCAGTGATGCATTTTGAAAGATATTTTTTAACATGTAAACCAACACAATTGTTCCAGTAGGTTTTCCCTGGCATCTCGCCACCATAGAACCAGCAAAGAAGTTGTTAAACAAATTCTGAAAGATTTCAAAAAACCCTTCCTACTTTAAGTGGCAGAGTTAAACATTTAATTATGTAATTAGATTTGTTTTCTACATGTATGTGTAAAACATTTGGAGCTTTTGTGAGTGCTGGAAAGGACATTGAAATGCTTTGCTGTTGAGGGGATACTCATGGAAAAAAGAAAGATGCTGCTTGAAAGGTTGAATATTTGACATACTAGGTGAGGATGACTAATATAGATGTATTCTAATTTCTATCAACGGTTCCATTCTTAGTTTTTTAATTCTATTAGCTTTAAGTTGTATTTTTCTGAATAGGAAATAAAATCAAAATTTAAAAGAAATATTACCCTATGGTATTTCTCAATTAACCCAAATTCAGGACATTTGAAATGTTACAAGAAATGTTCTTCTCCTGATATATACTTCAAAGCCTTTTCAGACAATCTTGGCCTGTAACACTGAAAAGGTTTTGTAGTTTTTGTGCAAAGACAAGACTGACTGAAAAACTTGAGGTCAATATCTGGCTTCATGTCTTCCGATCAAAACATCACTAACTGGGGCTGGAGCGGTGGCTCGGCGGTTTCGGCGCTTGCCCGGCAAGCATGAGAACCCAGGTTCAAACCTCAGCACCACGTACACAACTGAGTGTTGGAGCAACTAAGGCCATGTGAAAAAACTAAATAAAGTTGTTTCTCTCTTTCTCTGTCTCTCTCACTGTCCCTCTCTCTTTATAAAAACAACAACAACAACAAAAAATCACTAATGATGGACTATTTAATTTTCAAATAATACGGACTGCAGCTGAATGCAGCCAAAATCCCACATAAGCCAGAAGGGAATCTCCAAGTCTTAGGTAAAAGCCAACTGAGTTGGGGCTGGAGCGCTGGCTCAGCAGTTCCAGTGCTTGCCTGGCATGCATGAGGATGCAGGTTCAAACCCCAGCACCACATACACAATGAAGTATCGGAACAATAAAAGCTACATGAAAAACTAAATAAAATTAATTCTTTCTTTCTCTCTGTCACTGTCCCTCTCTCTTATAAAAAAAAAAAAAGCTGAGTTTGGATGCTGTCCAATAACACATGATCACACTTCCAGGGATACCTCTCGCTCCCTGCCCTTCCCAAACTTGTTTTTTTTTTTAATAAAAGAATGAAATTTACTTTATTGAGCATAGAACAAAAATAAAAGCCTTACAAAAGAAAAAGAAAGAAATCCCTTATGATCCTGCACTGGTTAAAATAATATGTCACCGTCATCCATCATCTCCATTCTTGGAAAACAGTGTTACTTGAAATTGATGAGCACAATATTTCCCTGAAGCCACACTGTGGGGAAACCTAAGAATGAGTGAACTGTAGTTCAAGTACATTATAAAGATTTCATTCCACCTACTCAGCTAAAATGAGACTCCCTGGTCTCTGCATTCCTGTTCAGAATGTACTCCAAGTGCACAGATAGGTTTGAAAATGGTATGTCTTTAATATCAATCATTATGGCTAATTTAAAGTGTCAACTCGGATCGATTATAGTGACCAGCTGTTGGTTAAACCCTAGTCTAGATGTTGCTGTGAAAGCATATTTTAGGCATAATTAACATTTACATTACATAGACTACATAAAGCAGATTACTCCTCGTAAGGTTGGGTGACCCTGGTCCAATCTGTTGAAGACTTTAGGGCAAAGATGAAAATTTCTATTAAAAAAAAAATTCTTCCTCATAACTGCAACACAGAAACTATGCCCGAGTTTCCAGCCAGCCCTACAGATTTCAGATTTGCCAGTGTCACAAACCCTGAGCGAATTCCTTAAAAATAAATCTCTTTTGATAGATGATAGATTGCAGATAAATAGATGATAGATGGGTAGATCTATTGCTTCTGTTTTTCTGGAGAACACTGATTAACATACCAAATTGTTATAGACTTTTGTTAGCAGGGATGAAGAAATAAAAGAGTTTTCTAAGCACAATATTGCAAAGGAGTTGCCTGGGTGGATAAGAAACAGCGTTCAAGGTCATTTACATTCTTTGACTTTGTGTTTCCTTCCAGATGGAGAGATATGAGACATTCAAGTCCAAAGACTAAGCTACTAATATTTAGACAGGTGCCACATTGAGGGAACGGAAGGAATTGAGGGACAGGTGCCTTGAAACTGCCAGCCAGTTGGCCTGCTGCAAGACTTAGTTACACTAGGATCACAAATTTGAACTCTGTGAAAAACCTACCTATGCTTTCTTCACATCCAAACTTCAATTCTACCCACTTCATTTCCACTTAGCCTGGAATATCTGGTTTAACTCCCTCAGAAGAACAATGGTTGGAAAATAAATGGCCTACCTCTCCCTCGCACAGGGTTGGACCCAGAAGCAGTTAACAACAGGCCAATTACGCAGACGAGGTCAGGGCTGCCAGGGTAGAGAGAGATCAAGTAATCTAAGAAGCCAAATGGTGAAGGTAGCTTTGGGTGTCAAAACCCCTAAAAATCTTTTCTAACTTTGAGAATCTCACTGCTTCTCTTAAACATTTTTTATTTCAAGTAAGAAAAAAATGAGATATATTCAAATGCAAACTAATAACAAAGATATGTCCATATGCAAGCTAGTAACTAACATTTGTATGACATCTATCTTTATAAAATATATGCATATAACCTTTCAGTCTCACTGAAATCTCTAAGGTTGGAGGGGCAAGGGCTGGTATTAGGCCCTTTTTAGAGGTGGCAAAGCCAGGGCTCGGTGTTAACATGATTTGGCATGAAGTGCAGTTGGAGTATGAACCTGGGTTTCTGATTACACATCCTGTGTTCTTTCCTCTCAATCCGATATCATTGCAGTCTTCACAGAAGCTCATGGAGCCCGTACTCAGACCACCTGTTTCAAAGTCTGGGTGACATGTGACCATGGGCAGCCTATTTAAGCTTTCTGTGACTCAGTTCCCTCAGCTAGAAATGGAGATAATAACATTATTTGCTTTATAAATCATATAAAGCATGGAGAGTACTTAGCAAAGTGCCCAACATAGAGCAAACACTCGATAACCGTTGGCCACTATTATCTCAATGACTGAATTAGTTTGCTGTATCATCAATTTAGTCATTTCCTGCCCAGGAAGTTTTAGAAAAAAAATATAGAAAACTCAGAATCAAACTCAGGTAGCATCTAATGGACACAGCACATTTTGTCTTTGCTTTAAATCAGGGACTGGAAAATAGCCTGGCTGACATCTCATTTTTTAAATAAAGTTTTATTGGAATACAGGCTGCCTGCCTGTCTTCATGCTACCTGCGGCTGCTTTGGTGTTACAATGACAGAGTTGGAGAGAAGGAACCAAGACCGTATATTCCTGGAATTTTACTACCTGGCTCTTTATAGAAAAAAAATGCTGATTTCTATTTTCAATAAATGATAGAAACTAAAAAACAAACACTCCTGCTAGGTATCTGAAGTGAGGTAAAGGAATTATGGGAGTAGGAAGAGTCTATGAGCCATCTGGAAAACGAAAAAGCCAGGAGCTGTGTTTTATCAGTCATGTGTCTATCCGGGAAATATTCAGACTATTTACAACATGTTAAACTTCAGTTCCTATCAACAAGACACATTCGCAGGCCCTCCTATGATATCATGTCTTGCTTCCAGAATTTTCTGCAAAGTTACAATAACTGAAGTACTGACTTTCTCGGCACTCACTTTCAAATAGCAGGAAAAGGAAGGAGTAGACACAGGGACTGCAGCTGCTGCTGGCGCACAGAATAGGCACTCAGGAAGTGATAACATGGCTTGATAACATCGACAGCTTAGTGACAGCTTTGTGTGTGCTAGACACACAGCCTCAGGAAGTACTTGGGGGAGTTCCCAGCTATCCCCCAGAGCAAGATCTCTTCAGACCCTGAAGTTTGATTAGCCAAGTTATTAAAACGGAGTAGCCTGAACATCCAGAAGTGTTTTCAGCTCGCTTGCAATTTAGGTGGGAATAAAACGGCACACACCTTTGAATGCAAACAGAACATAAAGGACCCCTGTCCTCTACTCCACATAGAGCCCCTCAAATCTGTTTCTCCTCACTAAAGCAAGTGAGTTTAGAGAGTTGATGTAGGGATTAAAGGAGATAATCAGATAGCTATCACCAACGTCTACTTTTCCATGAAGGTAACAGCCACACTGAACAATTACTTATCAATATCCTCCCCACCACTGCCACCACCATTGGATCCTCTATTAGTCAGGGCAAACTAATGACAAAAATTTAATTCAGATGATCTGGGCCACAAGCATCTACAGATCATCTATTCTGCACACTCTGTGGAGTATGAAAGGGAACGAAATACACTCACACTCAGGGGAAACGATGTACTCCTGAGAACAACCCTGTACCGGTGAAGTATACCCTGTGAAAGATACCAACCAAAGATGGAACCCAAGATGTGCACTGGGGTGAGGATGGGGACTGTCACAGTCAAAGTGGCATTTCAGCTTGACCTTGGAGGATTTGAAGAACTGAGGTGGGCACTCTCCAAGGACAGAATGGACATGGGGAAAGGCTCCGGAAAAGGAAAACTGAATTTAGCAGAACAGGAAGTCTTTCAATGGGGACGGAGATTCAATTGAGTGAGAGGAACAGAGGGACAGTGCTAGATCAAGATGAAAGACCAGCTGAGCTGCCCTGCTGGAGAGTAAAAGCTCCAATTCCTTGAACACGGGGCTGCCTGACAGCTGTCCAGGGTGGCGGCGTGATCTGTCAACAATAATGCAGTCTGAATAATGCTCTTTAAAATAGGAATTTGAATTTTAAGGGCTCCAAGGCACTCCCTGTTGAAACTCAGATCATTTAACTCAGATCTGATTTCCTGAGTAAGAGAGAAAGGGCCGAGTGCCAGCAAGCACCAGGGTTATGATGCTCCATCACCAGGCTACCTGAGGAAGCCCAGAGAGAAACGACCTTGAAGGCCCTTGCTTCCCTGCAACTATTTTGCTTGTTTTCCTAAGAGTTGAGTGTGTTCTTGGGAGGACTTCATCTGTGCAAGTGTCTTTGACCTCACATGCCACGGTGGAAAGGACATGCTGGAGGCATGATGAAGGAGGGTGCCGGAGCATGCAGGTCTTCAGCCTCGTTGACTGGATGCCTCCCTAGGAAACCTGCAGGGATTCCACCTACGGAACACTTCCACAGTGGTCCTCATCAGAGCCACGCGTTGGAGGACGCAGAGGGTAGAAGAGATGAGAATTGAAGCCACTAGAAGACAGAAGGCCAGCAAAGAGCTGAGCATGAGATTCCAGGAGAGCAGGCATAGAACAATGTCACTGTCACTGGAACAGCGGGGATATATGGGGAAGACAAAGAAGAAATTAGAATTTGGGAAAACAATGAGTTAGGACTTTCTACTATCCTGGAGAGATGAAAGGCGGCTTGGAGAGATTTTGTGTGTGTGTGTGTGTGTGTGTGTGTGTGTGTGTGCGAATGAGCATCTATGCTTTCTCATGCAAGGGCTCAAGGGTGCTGGGTACATGAATGGCTCATTTTGAAAGTAACTCAAAGAATTTGGAATACAGAACTTCATTTTGTTCTGCTCATTCCTTCTACAAGAAAGTAAACACCAATTTTTGATTATAGAGATTTGTAAAGGTCTGACTTACCAAAACCCCAGTAATGAATCTAAATAAATATAAAATCTTATCTAAAGTAAACCAGAGGGCCTTCCTGGTGAAGGATAGGGGCAGATGGCACCCATGTGCTTTTGCTCCCTCCTGGTTGTATGCAGAGATGAGAGCAGAGGAAACCAACAACCCACACGAGAGGTCCCAGGGTTCTCCCTGGACAGCAGAACTTAGGCGGTGCAAAGCACTCTGGAGCTCAGCGTGATTTATTAAATCACCACATCAGAACAACTGGAGAACCTTGCCCTTGACCTTCTCATCCAATAAATAAACCTGGGCCTTTGGCCTCCATGCAAAGCCTGAGCTCTACTTGCTAAACATGTGGCTGATTCAACATTCCCTGCACAGGGGTTTCAATGCCAGGCAGAGACAAGGAAAGCTCAGGTCTGCACTGATGAAGAAAGGAAGAAACAGTAAATCAAGAAGGCAGCTCTGCCCAGGACCATGAGCAGAGCAGGTCTTCTCTGTTGGCAACCCCTGCTTGCTCCCCTGTCCCCAGGGTTTGCTTGCAAGAGGAAATGCTCCAGCCACTGACCCAGAACTGGACAAGCTCTCCCAGTGAGAGAGGCATGGCGGGGAACAAGTCACAAACCACAGTGAATGCACTGACCAGCTGTCCACACCAATCTTGACTCTAACTAATAAATATGAGCAATGCAAGCCGGCTTTACCAAGAGCAAGAAAGGAAAGGCACAAGATGGATAAATGATGTCAGAAAAAATAAAATAAAGATCATGCTGGGAATAGAAGAGTATTCAAACCCTCTTTTCCACCCTCAAATAGAATGCAACAGTTTGCCACATCCATGACACAGGAGAAAACTGCAATGAAAAAGCATTGTAGTGGGGTTGGGTTCGTCCCCGTAGACAGCCTTTATTTCTCACCTGGAGACTCAGGGACAGAAGCAAAGTACCCACCACGTCTGCCCTGGGCATTCTGATGAATTGCAGATTACCGTGAGCTCTTACCTGAGTTCTAGGTGTGGCAGGATATAAAAACAAGGTTTCAGGAAAAGAATAGGATATAGGCAACATATTCTTAGAAATTAAAAATATAGTTGGAAAATGTAAAATCAAAAACACTCAGATAGACTGGATAATAAAATTGACACAATTGACGATGTGGTAGGTGTCATCCTGTGTGTAAGAATGTCCTAAATGCAGTATAGAAAGAAAAGAGACATAAAAATAGGAGATCATCTCAGAGACAGGGAAGTTAGATCACAGGAATTCAACATCTATCAAAAAGCACATTTAAGGATAGAATAGAGACAATAAAGAGAAAAAAATCTAAACATAACAGTGCTGAAAAAATGAGAATTTTTTTTTGTTTTTTATTTTTTTATTTTTTTATTTTATTTTTTTTTGAACAACCTTACAAGATTTTAACAAAATAATATAAAATGTGTATAAAATGTGTAAATATTCTGGATATTGTAATTATCCCCAGGAGTGCCCCCCCAATTACCCTCCCTTATCCCTCCCTTCCCTTTCCCTTTATAACTCTAAAAAAAAGTATTAGATTATAAAACATTACATCTTATCTGGATTTAACTCATGTTACTAGACCATCTTTCTCACTGTCCAGGGTCTAGTCCCCACCTCCACCTATGAGTGGAGACAATCGACCCTTAGATCTCTGGGTTAAGCTGATTTTACTCATCATGATCTCTTCCATAACCATCCATTTAATGAGAATTTAATTGAAAAATCTATTCAAGTCTTTCAGGATTAAACAGAAGTAACACTTACACCCAGGGACTTGATAGAAGAGTCTCATCACTCAGGGGAGAAAGAACAATTTCCTAGAAGAATAATTTAAGTACCTCAAAGAAATAAGACTTGCTTGACACAAGAATTTCCCATTGGCAGCAATGGATTCTAGAACACAGTGGGGCAGTATCTTCAAAGTTCTGAGTGGGAAAGAAATTGAACCTAGAATTCGATATTCAATCATATTATTAGCAAACATAAAGGCAAACTCTTTGGACATCGGAAAGGTCAGGAAGTTTATAACCCACATACTCATTCTGAAAAGCTTACTCAAGGATATATTCCAACACCAACAAAAAAGAAATTGAAGAAAGATGGGATGAGATAAGATACAACAGTAGGAGCTTCCAAGTTTGATCCAGAGGAAATTACCTCTATGAAAATTCTTTGACCTTCGTTGTGTAGTTAGTCACTAATATTTACCTAATCATGTGTGAATTCTAAATGTAATCAACTTTTGTACAGAACATGAACTACATTCTATAACCACAGAACACTAGCTATAAACCTTGTCTATCTAAAAGCAATAATATAGAAAAAAGGAGTGGGAGAAAGAGATTTGGAAGGAAGGGAAAATGTGAAAATTCTTTATTTCTTATAATGAGCCACTAAGAGATATGTCTAAAGGTGATGAATCAAAATGCAGATTTATTATTTAACAATAGATGAACCCGGTATATTACTTAACAAGAGATGAACCAAAAAAACTACAATCAAAATCAGTTAGTAGGTAGAGAGTAGAAAAGTGAAAAGAGAGAAAAGTATTAAATTCTTTTTTAAAAAAAGAGAGAGAAAGAGAGAATCAACTTTATTTAGTTTTTCTTCTGGTTTTCATTGCTGAAATGATACTTAGTGGTGTGTATGGTGCTGGGGTTTGAACCCACATCCTCTTAGTTGTGTATATGGTACTGGGATTTGAAACCACATCCTTGCACATGACAGGCAAGCACGAAACCGCTGAGCCACCACCCCAGCCCAAATTCTTTATTTTTAATAGTAAGAACAGGACAAAATGTCCAGGAATAAACCTACACATTGACAGTCGATTGATTTTCAACAAAGGAGCCAAGAACACACAATTGGAAAAGGAGGACCCTTCAACTAATGGAAGACCGGACACTCGCATGCTGGGGAGTAGGACGTTTATCTCATACCACATAAGCAAATCAACCCCAAATGGGTTAAAGACTTAAACATGGACCTCAAACTACCAGAAGAAAACACAGGGAAGTGTTTCTTGATTGGGCTGGGCAAGGATTATTTAGGGACACAGTGAAAGAATGGGAGGGTATCAAGCCTAAAGAGTTCTGCACAGCAAAGAAACAAAGCATATGTCGGATAAGGGGTTAATATCACACATAGGAGGATTTGAACAACTGCTTTGATCAAAAAACAAGTCAATCAAAAAAGGGCCAAGGATCTGAATAACTGGAGTTTATTTTCTGGAGAAACATAATCTAAGGTGTTTCAAACTTGGGGATACCAGTTGTGGTGGGAGCAGCTGAGGTCCAAGGACTGAAAAGAAGCAAATTAATAAGTCTGTTCTGAATGGTGTGGGTCACTCTCCCCTCAGGTTCAGTTCCACAGAAAAGGCAACCAGGCTTTCACCCCACGGAAAGAGTCTGGAAAATTACAGATCTGGAGAAACCGATCAGTGCCAGAGAAAACATCGCAGCGAAGCCCAGGAATCCAGAAACCCTGCTCCAGCTACACACAGAGCTCCAAGCAGCAATTTTAGTTCCTCAAGGGTAAAAATGAGTGGACAGTTAAATATTCGTAAGAATCCCAAACCAAGAGCATAAGAAAAAGGGAGAAAGGAGGGAGTGAGGGAGTTTGGAGAAAAGATTGGATTCAGGCAGCAGAGTACAAGTGTTTTTCGAAACCCTATAATATCATCAAATGATCAAAAGGACACAGTAACGATGAACAAAAATTTATATAAAAATATATGTATGTATTAACATATTATCCAGTTTATATATAGCTAAAGGAAACCATTAAGGGACAAAGAACCTATTTTGGAAAGGGAAAATAAATCTGTCATAATTTTAAAAAATCCATTTAGAAGATAAAGTTGAAGAAATCTTGAAAAGTCACCCTGCCACTCCCCAGCCCCTACAAATATTGACAGGGTCCACTGAATCTGTGCCCAGCACAGTGAATGAAAGCAAGCACATAATTATGCAATTTCACAGACAAGGAGCCAAGGAGCTTCTGTGTGGGAGGGACCCTGGTAAAAGGTTACATACTTTTCTGTTCTTTGGTTGATTGGTTTGGCTTGACTCTTTCCTTGGTTGTGGTTTGGTTTTGTACAGGAAAAACTCCCTAATCATTATTTAATTCCTCTTAGGATTGTGACGGTGAAGGCTCTGCTTAAAAAGAATCTGCTGAGGACAGCAGAGTGGAAGACCCATTCCAAGGGGCGTGGGGGTCTTCCCAGGGAATACAGGGTAGAGCTAGGTGCGCTGAGGAACCGCTCAGCTTGAAGCAGCCACAGGAAGTCCATCTGAGCCTCATGGGGGCCGCAGGATCATGTGCTGACTGCTCCTCTGTGTGGTTTCCAGGCCCCCACACAGAGCTGTTCTCAGGGGCCCCGCCAGCAGCAGAAAGCCCTAAGGATGCAGGAAGCTCTGGACCCTGCTTCAACAGTGCAAGCTGCCCCCAGGGGACCCTACTCCTTTGGTGCACCCCCTCCACTCAGCACCCTCGCTCTTTCTCCTCTCCTACAGCCTGTTCCAGGGACCTGCGTTCACATGGCTCATTCACACGCAGCCTGGGCTCCGGGAAACCACTCCTGATGCTGCACACTCCTTTTCCACCAGACCCAGGTGCACATGAGCTCACTGCAAAAGACACATCTGTGGGCTGGGTTGGAGCTCAGTGGCCGAGAGCTTGCCTAGCACAGGTGAGGCTCTAGGTACGATGCTTAGTACTGCATAAAAATAAATAAATAAAATAAAGGTATTCTGTTCTATAGAATCTATAGCTAACGAAAAGGTATTCTGTTCATCTACAACTAAAAAAAAAATTAAGTTACATTTATATCTTCTTGTCCCAAATATCTGTGGGTCTCTAATGCAGCCCATCTGGGAGACCCAATCTGTCCTACATTAGTATATATTCAAGATGTGACCAACCCTCCCTGCGTCTCTATTGACACTCTCATCAGAGTGACCCTTGACCCTCTTTTCTCACCTGAGTTGCTACAGGAGGCTCCTAATTGCCCTTCCTGCCTCAGGCCTTGGCCTTCTTTAGGATTCCTCTCAACCCAGCAGCCAAAGTGAACAATTCAGACCACGCCCCTTGATGTCCTGCCACGAGTGCACGTTTCCCCAGAACACCAGCTGAAACCTTAGATGCCGCAGGGACTCCACGGCCTCCCACACCATCATTCTCTGAACGCGTTTTCTCCCACTCCTGCTTCCCTCTGCCCCAGTGATATTGGCCTCCTTCATGTTCCTAGAGCATTCTAGAACTGCTCTTGTTGTCAGGAATCTGTGTTTTCCGGGTTCTTTGCCTAGAATGCTGGCTAGCCTTCTCACCTCTTCCCCCAGCATTGCTCCAGTGCTCGCTCAGCGAGGCTCCCTCTGACCTGACCCCTCAGCTCACCCCAGCACTCTGCTTGCTGCAGGTCTTGCTTTCCTCTGTCCATACTTCAGCCATCTTCAGAACGGAGTCAATCCACCTGCCCATCACATTTTCCTTTTTCCTGACTCTTCAATAGACTGTGAGACTCCAGAGGTAGGACTTGATGTACCCCAATCACCCAAAACAGCGCCACGCATGCTCGGTGAAACTGCTGAATAATCAAAGCCATCCATGAATCCGTAGCACCATTTCCATCCACACTACGGGCTCACGAAGGTGCATGCTTGGAGAACATCAGTAACGTCTGAAGACCTGCCCCAGGACCCTACCTAACACACTCGTTGTTAATGTCCTTTCAGTGAAAGATGATTGAAAAACAGCCCCCAAATCCCGGGAACAGTAATGCATCAAATTTGCATTTTATTAATCATACAACATTCAAGAAATATTCATATGCACGCACTATGTTCCAGGTACTATTCTAGGAACTGGAAAATATAGCAGCAAGCAAAACGGATAAAATTTCTGTCCTCAGAGAACTTAGATTGTACCGGCTTCTAAGTGCTGATAAACTTTTGAACACAGTTCACACATGTTTAAGGGATCTCATTCAATGTATGTGCTCATACAGGGTGGTGGATGTCTTATATGAATGCATGTAAGTTGAGGGCAATGATCAGCTATCAGAACAGAGTCTAGTTGTGGGGATCAAGAGTCCTAGATATTACAGTGTTCTGTGGTCTTCCAAAGTCAACCTATCTAGCAAGACCTTTCTTAGCATTTGACTGCTCTCACCAACTCAATCCAATTCAAGTTTCCTCCTGGGGTGCAGAAGGGATAATAATGACTGAAAAGGTGGAAACATACCAGCACCATGTGCTGGGCTCCCTGGGCTCAGGGATCGCAGAGTCATCACCCATGCTCCCGGAAGAACCTGGCTCAGCTTTGCACCCTCTTGAGGATGCACAAGCGAGTGGCTAGGTAGGAGCCACCCAGTACACAGCACTGCCACGGGGACACTTCTGTGACATGACGGAATGTGGGAATTGAGAAAAAGACAGGATTGGGGGGGAAAGAAGAAACAAGGAGCAAGGCTGTGGTTCTTTTGCCTTAAAAACTTTTTTTTTAAGAAAAAGGAAAATTCATGAGAAAATAAGCGTTTGTTCACAGGTAGAGAAGTGTGTGCCGCGCCGGTGCTTCCCAACAATGGAGAGCCCGCGCCTTCACGGGCGACTCAGGGACCCGTCACTGAGTTTGATTAATGGGATGTTTCAAACAAGGATGGAAGAGGCAAGCCAAGCTCTGCACCTGGAAGGTGAGGGCTGAAGAGGGCCACTTCCTGCTGAGCAGCGCAGCCCCCAGAACTGCTTCACGGATGAGTGGGGGTCTGCGTCCACACACTGAGCGGCCCAAGCCCTCCTCGCCCCACTCTGCATCTCACTCCACTCCTGGCTCCTGGCAGCAACCCTGCAGATGCACAGCTACTTCTACAGCTACACACATTTGCACACGTGCTCACACACACACACACAATTGCTGGCAAAACTTTGTCTCTATCAATGCATGTAGTAGAACTCCACTTCAAATGCATTGTGTTTGAATCCCAACAAAGGGCAAAAGCAGAAACGGTAGGAACACTCCTGGCGATCAGAGAGGCTGCCCCTCCTCCATCACCGAGGCTGGGCTCTGGGACTCAGCATGACGCTTCTGGAACACCAGTGTGTGACAGCTCCTCACCACAGAGCTCTGAACACGTTCTCTTCTGGAGGGACAAATTTCCCTTCAACGCAGGAACTGTTCTCACAAGGACACGTGAGGGCGTGCGTTTGGATTTGTAACACTTTTTAAAGTATGCACACAGTATAATCACAGGTGAGGACAACATTCCAAAAGTCAGAGAGTTCAAACAGCCAATTTCTTCACAAAACCTTGAGATGACAATTAACCCTCATGATGACCAACAGCAACATCCTGAAGTGCTTTCTAAAGCACAAAATGAAGCGACATCATGCAATGAGCTTACGGGCTTGCAGCTAGGAGCCAGACTGCCCACTCTGCCACTGCAGACTTCACGCCATGTTCAGGAAGGTGACTTGTCATTGTCATGCCTCTTCGTCTGTAAAATGCCCACGACAGCAGTGCCCCGCTCACAGGAGTGTTGTGAAGGGAACAAGCACTCAGTGGTAGTTTTTAAAATTTTTTTCTCTAATAGGACTTTGGTATGAATTTTATGTTACTGTGTTCTGGTTCTTTACTAAAATAGGGATCTATGATATAATTTGATACTCAGTAGTTCAGAATATTCATTTAACAGGATCCAACTCTGAAATTACTATTTGAAGTTTAATAATATAGCAAAGACTTCTACTTGCCTACCAAATGTCCATTCAGATGTGCTAATTAATAAAACTCATATTTTGTGTGCACAGCTTAAAAAACCTCGAGCCCCTTGTGGCAGATGTAGCATAAGTTCTGAACAATGGTTATAAAAACAAACGTTGAGTAAGACTTTCAGAAAGGCTCCTTCAAGGAAACCGCTTCTGCAGGGAAGCCTGTCCTGCCGACTTTCCATACCTCGCTTGATTGCCTAGGAGGCAGCTGGGATGGCTGAAGCCCCAGCAGCCACAATGGACCAGGCACTGGCCTTGAGAAGGGCGACCTGTGCTGGGACAGGGCCATGGTAAGTACGAGGAGCCTGGGTCCTTTTGATTTTGGAGCTGCTGTACCACTGGGAAAAGAAATTCTGATTTATTTTATGTGAGGAAAAAATAAAAGTGTTAAGTTCTTTAAATCACTATTATTTGGGGATTTTCAGTTACAGGTGGTTAATTTTAATCCTAAAACAGTGTACTTGAAGTAGGATTTATTCTTCAATAGGTACTATTCCTTACCTCTATGTTCCTTTTCCTATTTCATTTAAATATTTGCATAAGTACAGATTTTAAGCTTGTCAGATTGTCTAAAGCATTTAAATGTAGTCAAAATATCTAGTTAATGTTAACCTGGAAAATTGACAGAAGCTGATATACCTGAGGAAAAGTTTTCTTTTTCTTAATTGTAACACCATGTAAAACCAACACAAAATGAAGCAAAGAAACAGCAATCTAATCCCAAAGAGTTCTGCTGAACAGCAAGACTATTTGAGGAGAAAGATATAAAGACATGAAAGCAAATCATATAACAGAAGTAAAAAGGACAGCCAAATTCAAGTTTCTAATAGTTTTCGCAAAGTGCTAGGTCATCTTACAATTTTATTTTACAGTTACATAATAGTCCTCAAAAATCAGATTCAAAATTAATTGCATTAAAATGTGCTAGAAGAATGGCCTTCACCTCGAGGTCTGCATTGCCCTAAGATCCAGGTCGTGTGCAATGCACAGACCCTCCCAAAGGGGTCTGCCTCATGAGGCAGCAGAGGAAGAGGAGGCTTCTTTCCAAAAATCAAATCATGAGCCACCACTTCTTTAGCCTACAGTGAGAATTGCAAACAAGAATTGTGTTCTCAAGTTCGAATTGCTTCCCTAACACTGGGCTAATCTGTGATTAACTTCTCTGTTCTTAGCACCGTTATCCATCAGATGAGTGTAAGATGGGGAAAATAGAAGCCCTGAGCCAAGAACCCAGGCAAAATGCGGACAGCAGAGCCTGAACCACTGGCTACCACTTGTAAGAGATAAACTAGTAAACTCGGCTCTAATTCTACTTCCCACACATGAAACAGGCAGACAGCACCCACGTCCCCTGGGTGATAACTGGGACAGCAGCATGCATGTCCTTTGAAGGCAGAGATTTTTGTCAATTTTATCTCCTGGTATATTTTCCCATAAAACAGACATAGGAGGAGCTCATCAAATTACTGTTAAACAAATGAAGTTTGGGGGCTGGAGTGATGGCTCAGGGGTTATGGTACTTGCCCAGCATGCACAAGTATACGGGTTCAAACCCCAGCACTCATGTGCACAACTAAGTGTCAGAGCAATGAAAAACTCAATAAAAATTGATTCTCTCCCTCTCTCTCTCTCTCTCTTCAAATGAAAAATAAATGAAGTTTGTCTTCTTAATATGAAAAAGACTCCATAGGAGACTAAGGTCAAACCTGTTTATATTAATTTTTCCACCCATTTCATTACTTTATCAGCTTAACTTCTTGCAAAACATTTATATATGTAACATATAAAATATACAAATTATATATTACATATTTATTTCCTACATATGTACACACATGTGTTTGTGTGTATGTGTGTGTGTGTGTGTGTGTGTATATTTCTTTTTTGCAGTACTAGGGGTCAAACCTAGGCCCTTGTGCATGCTAGGCAAGTGTTCTACCACTGAGTTATATTTTTATATATATATTTATAAATGAAAATCAAATTTAAAGTTTTGGATGAGAAAAATCACTTCTGAATTAATTATCATTTCTGTCCGTTTCTTTTTGTCATGTGCTATAGCTTGGATCTAGAATGTTCCTCATGGGTGTGTGTGTTAAAACTTGGCCCCCAGATTCATGCTCTTAGGAGATGGTGAAAACCTAAAGAGGCAGGGTCTGGTGGGAGGTATTTAGGTCACTGAGGGAGTGCCCTTAAAGGGGATTATGGGACCCCTGACTCTTCCTCTTTTATTCCACATCTTGACCATAAGGCAAGTGGTTCTGCTCTATAATACATTCCTGCCAGAATGTTCCACCATATGCCAAAGTAAAGGGCAACTGATCATAAACTAAAATCTCTACAACTGTAAGCCGAAATAAACCTATCCTCTTCACAAGTAGATTATCTCAGGTATTTTAAAGTGGTATAAAGCTGACAAACACAACATGCAAGGTCTTCTTTTCAGGTAAGTTACATAAAGTATTGTATGTCCTTCTCAATTGTAATAGAATATACTTAGCATAACATTTACCCTGTAACCATCTTTAAGCACTCAATTCAGGGGCACTGAGTTCTTTCACATTGTTTTACAACCATTACTATAATCCAGCTACAGAATAAACTTTCTTTTTAAAGCTATGGCCTCTATGATAGATACCTAGATTCAATTTATTATAAATAGCCAAGGTAAACCAGAAATTTGTAAATTGGGCTAATGGTAACCATTTGTCTATTTGGACAATCACTTTTGTGTTAAAGATTCCCTCTTGACATTTTTTCGGCAAAACCTAGATATTTATTAGAGCTCTCGATTTCACGAGATTGGAGTCTTGTATTTTGATACGCATGTGTTAGGTACTGACTATTTGATTGCATTTCATTATACATCTCTGTATTTACAAATTTTTTTAAACTTTGAAATTTTCATAGCCCATCTCAGTGGAGCCTCCTATTCCCACAGTCTCAGTCCAAGACAGTCACTTCTGGATCACAGTTTGGAGAATTTCAAGGTCTACTCAGGAAAAAGTATATATATATTTTCAGTTTATCTATGACTTGTAGACACCAATAAAGAAAAAAAACCTGATTATATTCTATTTATGCCTTATTGATACAAGAAAAAAAAACAACGTAAATACATACTTTAGAAAATATCCTTCCAAGGCTTTGAATGAGTTCTTAAATTCAAAGCATTTACCTACTACAAATGCGCTGAGCAAATGTAGGCAAACATCTTGACCAGGTATAAAGAAGCACATGTTATGATGTGACATGCTATTCTAAGATGAGACACTTTTAACACCCTCCAGAGAGGGAGCTGTCCATCGTTTTATTAGGTTTCATGTTTATGGAAGACTCACACAATGAGCACAGGGGACACTACAAAGAGAAACACTAGCTCCCTGAAGAGAAGGGCACTGTCCTCATTTTATTAAATTTCACCTCTTCTCAGCAATCACTCTGCTTCTCCCCATTACTATGTGAGGAGCTCTGCTAGATACAACTAAGTGATAAAACCTAGACCAAAAGAACAAGATCACTTTTTAAAACTCAATCATGGTGAATTGGTCTAGAAACTTTTTAAACAGAACTTAGGTTTTCACATATCATGTAATTTACTAACAAGGGAAGATGCTCCTAAGAGAGGCATCTATTGGAAGTCAAGCGGGGACTAGAGGGTAACTTGGATGTGGCGCACATGCTTAGCATGCATGGCACCCTGGGCTCAAGCCCTGGAACCAAACCAAACAGCAAAACCTCAAAGTGGAGCAAACTGAGGCAAGAGGACTGAATGCTGATGATCCCCATGAGCCAGGAGTCCCAACCGGAAACAGTTAATTAAGTCACTTTCCCTTTGAAAGATGGTGATTGAACACCATGCAGCTTTGTTGGCTCCATTGAGGTGAAGCATCAACAAACGCAGGCTGTGTCTACCCTACTGTTAACATCCAAATACCACACATGATAAAAAGACTTCACAACCGCACTTTCTCTACTGCACCCTCTGTGCAACCACCAGGGTGGGGAGTGGGCACCTGCTAACCTGATGGCTGTCAACTTGCAGCTATGAATCGCCTGAGAGAATGTTATGCTGTCTGCTCGCTCAGAAATCAATTATTTGATTTAGAGACAAGAACACACATCTAGCTAGGCTACATCTCGTCTGCTACTAATACTTTTCAATCTGTTTTAATGATCAACCATCTGCTGGAGGCAATGGCTTTATCTTCATACTAGCAAGAAAGAATTCTTGCTAGTATGAACTACATGAGTAGTTCAGAGCCAGAGGCTGGGTGAGCAGAGAAAAGTAATAATGATGCCAAAAAACAAACAGTCAAGTGTATATCGTAGTCTCACGTAAAGACAACAGTGCAAACCCCTTGATTAGAATCTTCTGGCTCTTGCAGGGGGAAGAAAAGCAATAACATAATGATGGCATGAAAAATATTTCAAATCTTTTTAATGAGTTTCTCTAGAATTTTATTGGTTATATAGGAACTGAGAAGTTCTTTAATTTAACTGCACTGAGATTCCTTCCCATGTGCTCACTGCTTTCCTTCTCTCTACTTGCTTAGATCTCGTTAGAACCAATATCAAATTACTTTCCTTTTTTGCAGTTCTCCAGCCATCACACCCTAAAGAAAACTAACATCTTGCATCATGGAGGTGTAACCTCCACTGCATGGCAGGGAAACTGGATCTGGGCTCTGCTGTTGACCCTGAGGACAAAGAGCTTAGCCCATATGGGTCTACATATACCACTATTGGGAGTAAATGAATTTCTGGGAACTAGATTCAGAATAGATTAAGCCAAAATATAACAGACCAGTCACCCAAGAAAATCAGCCATGTGCATCTTGGAGAAACCATGTAGTTCTAGAACATTCCAAGAATGCAGATATACTATAGTCAGTACAAATGGCACTCTGTTAAGAAATCTCAATTTGTGAAAAATTACATTTCAACAAAAGGAGAACATCTGTTTTGTCAAAGGAATGCTTACCTCATAGAAGTCTTTCATAGGTTTTATTTAAATGAACGACATCCTTACTACATTAAAATTTGATTCATTTACTATAAATTAATTTTTCACATTTTTTAAAGAACAAGCTGGTGGTTTGAGAAAATTAAACTCAGATTGCAGAAATACTTCTCCTTTGACGGAGTTCCTTATACAAAAACACCTAGTCGATAAAACTACTCATCTTCCCATTTTCAAGAAGAAATTAAACTACTATATTGTCAGAAGACAAAATTACAAAAATTCAGTATAAAGATCTTAATTGGCTTTATTATTGCAGTCCTGTAATTGGAAAACACCTCATTTCATAAAATAGAATTACGTATTACAATGGGACAAGCAGAGGAGATTGGTTTTTTTAATTCAGAAATTTATTTGTTGAACAATCAAGCAAGCTTCTAATTAAAAAGCAATATACATATATATATAAATTCTGAAAATAAGATTTACCCCAAGATCCCCCCATTACCCACCCTTATCCCCCCCTCCTTCCCAGTACACCTAAGAGATTGGTTTTATAGACAGGAAAAGGATAAAGAAAGCAGAAACAAAGAATATAGAGGGGATTGGTCATATCAAAGATTCTCTCCTTGTAAAGTGTGGGTAGGGAGACAGAAAAATAGAAAAACAACTGATTGTTTAAAATCAGGTTACTATTTATAAGAATTAATTGACATAAATATTAAAGCAGAGGGACTTCCATGTAGTTGAAATGGGCTTGCTGGGGAGCAGGGGCTGTTATTTCCTTCTCTCCTATTTCTAGGAAGGTTGGATAACAACTTGATTTCAGTTTGACTTTCAACATGAATGACTCTGCCTTAATTCTTTAGTGTGGTCTGAAGGGGACTACTGCAGGAACTTAATCCGCAAGGGTGGCCTTCTCCAATTTATATTTAACAAATGAATTCCCCTGCAGCAAACCTACCATGAAGGAAATAAGAAAAGAATTAAGAATAATCACTGTGTTTCAGATCCCCATTGACTCATTCTGTAATACACATCTAACAAGATATTCTAGCCCAAGGACTGGTTATGTTGAAAGGGCAAAGTCAATTCAAGATTGTATTGTAAAAGTAGTTTGAAGTTTCAGAATGGAAACACAAGTTGTGGTGGTCTTTTTAGGAACAAAAATGAGCATAGAATTGGAATGCAGGCAGGTGAATGTAAGGATTCAAACTAAAGAAGAATAAAATCAATACAGCACATAAATAGTGGAAGGCCAGGAGAAGGGGTAAGCCAACAAGATTGTCTATGGTAAACAGATCCTGTGGGAAAGTAGCTGTCAAGTAAGAAATCAAATAAGGACTGTGAAAATCACCTTTTCGTTGCTGTGACCAAGATATGCAATAAAAAAAAAAAACTTAAGGGAAGAAGAGTTTATTTTGGCCCATGTTTCTGGAGGTTTGGTCTATGGTCAGCCAAGTCCATTGCTCTTGGCGCTCAGCCAGGCAGAATTTCATGGCAGAAAAGATGGTGGAGGAATACTGCTTCATTCATGGAAGCAGAGAGAGGCAAAGGGGCCACAGGAAGATGAACCTTTCCAGGACATGACCACACTAACCTACTTCCTCCATCCATACCCTACAGTTACCCAGTTACCACCCAGTCAATCCATTCAAGTTAGGATGGGCCAATTGGGTTACAGCTCTAATAATCTAATCATTGTACCTCTGAATATTCCTGTATTAACACAGGAACTTTTGGGGGATGCCATATTCAAACTATAACGTTCCACCCTGCCCCACAAAAGTTCATGTCAATCTCACAATGCAAAATGCATTTAGTTCATCTCCAAGAGTCCTATTGTCTTAACAGTTTCAGCAACTGCCCAAAGCCTAGGTCCAAAGTCTCACCCAAGACTCAAGACATTTTACTGTGAGCTCCTATAAAAATCAAAAACAAGTTACATATATCCAATATAAAATGGCAAAGAGTAAACATGCTCATTCCAAAAGGGAAGAACAGGGGCAAAGAAGGAAGGGATGGGATCAAAACAAGACCAAAAGCCACCTGAGCAAACAAATCCTGCAACATCATGTACAAAGGTGCTTTCCAAAGTATTTGGGCAACACCACCCCTTTGGCCTTGAAGGTTGCAGCACACGTAGGCTCTCTTTTAGCCTGAATTTCTCCATCACCATCAGGTTTTCTTAGCAGACAGTCCACGTTACTGGCATCTCTTAGTTCCTTAACTTCATTCTGGCTTTGGCTTCAACTTCACAGTTTTGTACATTGTTCTCTCAGGGGCAACCTGCATAGATTCCAACCCTGCTACACTTTGGCCTCTCAGGTTTTCCTCTGAAATCTCAGTGGAAGCGTCCATGAGCCCTCAACTCTAGAATCCTGCATTCCTGCAGAATCAGCACTTCACGGATGATGCCAAGACCTGGCACCAGCTCATGCAGTGCCTGTGTCCCCTAGGATCACGGCAGCAGTGGTCTCTGCATGCCTGCATGGTTGAACATGGTCAAACAACTTCCTAGGTCTGGGTGTGTAAGCAGAGTGCCCCCAGTATTTCTTCTCAAGGGAGTTTTCCTTTCTCTACACTTTAGCATGCAATGGTGTGGTCTTGCAAGTTCCTAAGATCGTAAGATGCCCTCAAGGCATCTTTTCTTTTATCTCTGTGAAAAATACTTAGCATCTCTTTAATGGCTGTAATCTCTTTAACAACCATGCCAGGTCTGGTTCTAGTTTTACAAGCACTTTTCTGGACAAATGCAAGTTTTTAAAAATCCTTCAGCTCTGCTTTTTGTTCCTAATTTTCACAGTAAATCTGATTAAAAGCTGCTACAAAAAAATTCATGCCTTCCACTGAATGGTGGGCTGCCTGGAAATTTCCTCCACCAGATTTATTAGTTCAACACTTTTAAGGCAGCCTCATACCATCTCAAAGCATGGGCAAAATGTAAGCAAGTCCTTTGCCAGAATATAACATGAACAGCATCTAGTCCAATTCCCAATAGAGTCCTCATTTCTGCTGAAATCTAATGAGCAGAGTTTGCCTTCCTATCAATATTCTGGTATTCTGAGCTCCCACCAGAATCACCTATTAAGCTCTGATTACAACATTCTAAGGCTTCTCCAACCTGCATCTCCAAACTTTTCTGAGCTCTTTCCAAAATCCATTTCCAAAGGCTTCTGAACCACATGGTAAGGTTAGTTACAGCAAGGATCCCATTTCTCAGAACCCATTTCTGTGTTAGTGTTTCAGTGCTATAACCATAATACCTGACAAGAACAACTTAGAGGATGAAAATTTGTTTTTGCTTCTTATGGTTCCAGATGATTAACCTATGGCTGACTATGTCTATTGCTCTGGGCCCAGGTTAGGCAGAACATCTTAGAGGAAAGGTAAAGCAGAGGAACACTGTTTCAGTCACGTCAGCCAGGAAGAAGAGAGAGAGAGAAAGGAGGAGGGGCCACAGCAACTATGAACCCTCCCAGGGCACAATCCCAGTGACCTACCTGCCTACAGCTACCACCCAGTCGGTTCATTCAAACCAGGATGGACTTATTAGGCTAGAGTCCTCATAATAAAATAATTTTACCATTGAACATTCCTGCATTAGCAGAGAAGTTTTTCAGGGACGCTGGAATAGTATAGTAAAACTATAGTAATTTGGTGATGGAGACCAAGCTGGTGGCAGTGACATGGAGAAGCATAAATCTAGAGGTGTGAAGCAGAAGACTTGATGGCACATGGTGAAGAAGAGTAGTGCACAAAGCTGATTCTTCAGCAGCATAGGGAGAAGGGTGGAGGCCCTGGAAGGAGTGGCGAGGACCAGAAGAAAAAAGTGAGTTTGCTATTAAAAGGAAAAAAGGGGAAAACAGATGGCTGGTGAAAGCATGACCTTCAACTAGTGCAGCAGGCAGCGGAAAACAAAAGTTAACATTTAGATGTTTAGTTACCTAAACAAAGAAATCTGGACAGAACAAACCAAAAGTGGCCAGAGGAAGCTTTGTAGGGAACGAGTTTTCCAGTTGGTTAGAAGCAGCAGGAATGCTGGGGCCCAGTTCTGCAGCATTTGGGGGACACCCCCAGCAGATGGGAGAAGAGAGAAAAGGCTTCCGACACACTCTTTCTCTCTCCTGGGGAATGGTCTGGATGATCCTATTCAAAACGAGCAGTCAACATATCACCTCCCAATCACCCTGGTCTTACAGGAAAGCCTCTAGTCTCATGATTTTTTCTTTTTATCCCCAAATTAATGGAAAATTACTAAATATCTCCACACAGGACTGAGAAACCACACTATATATTCATCATTTAAATTAACCAAAATGTATAACTTTGAACAGGCAACTTATTTTGTATTTCAGAATTGGAAATAATAGCCATACATGTAGACCAAAGGTCAAATCTTTCACTCTACCTTAAAGGCTCCTAATAAACTGAAACTAACAAAGTTCTGAAACTTGGAAGGCACATTTGGAAGTCTTAAAAATGCTTCTGTAGGAGGCTGTTGAAACAACTACGTAGAAAAACACCCGTAGAGAAACAACGCGAGAGTCACACCCAATACTGTATCCCAGAAGGAATCAAACTGGATCGGAGTTAGAAATGAAAAAGAGAAACTGTGAAATACCAGATGCAAACATTCTTCTGCCAGTTAAAATCTTTTACAAGATATTTACCAGGTAGAGGCATGGAACTGTCACACTGCTAAATCCATTTCAAAGCCACAAGTTAGGTAAATCACTTGCACCATCAGTGGAGAGAATACACAGAAATAAATGATTAACCACACCCAGGCTCGATGAGCCAAGCATTCCTCCTGGTTCAAATAGCTCCTGACTTTCTTCCCCCCTCAAAACTATTTTTAAAAATTATTTTTAATATACTTTGAATTATTTGCCTTAGGTTGTCATATAAAATGTCAAAAAATAGTGTGGCTTTTGAGACAACAAAAATGTAGTACTTTACAGTTCTGGAAGCAAGAAGTCCAAAATCAAGGTGTCAGTGAGCCACACTCTCTTGACTGTCCTGGGGGGAGTCCATCTTGCTTCTTATAGCTTCTGCTGTTGGCTGGAAACCTTGGTGCTCTTGGACTTGTGTGCGTACTCTGATAACATGATCATCTTCTTCCTGTGTTTCTTCACTATATCTTCCCTCTACACATCTAGTTCCGTGTCCAAATTTCCTCTTTAATCAGGATGCCAGTCAATGGGATTAGAATCCATGCAAATAAACTCAGTGATCTTGACACCAATGTAAAGACTGTTTCCAAAAAAGGTCACATTCTGAGCTACTTACAGCTTAGGATGCAGTTCAAGCAACAAAACATGTTAAGCACATAAACAGTTAATGAATGCTGACATTTTCCCTGCCAATTGCCCCCAAAAGTGGCAGAGCCACAGGTTAATACTCATAATGTATCCTGGGGTCACGGATACCCGCTGCAGCCAGTATAGACATGCAGACTTCCTGATTCCCTACCCAGAATCCATGAAGCAGCTTTCAAAGGAGGGTGGGCATGTTTCTCAAAGATTCTCAAGATAGAAAAAGGATTTTTAAAGGCTTTCTAACTTCCAATAATCAAATATTGACAGTGCTTCAAAGTTTCACATGAAAAAAAAAACAAGTAAATAAATGCTTTCTTTTGTGTTTTAAAGAAAGAAGGACAGTGAGTAAGGCCGAGAGAAGCAATTTTTATTTAACTTTCCATGTGACATTCATTGCTCCCACTTTGTTGTGTACATGATGCTGGGGTTTGAACCCTAGTACCCGTGCATGCCAGGCAAGCACCATAACCACCAAGCCACCACTCCAGCCCCAACTAGCTGCTTTCTTTGAGCCTCACCCAGAGGTTTTGCAGGAGCCCTGTGAAGCTGGGCAGGGTTAACAGGGAAGCTGCTCATTGTGGCCCAGAGTAGCTGGACCATTCATGCTATGGCTTTTCCAGCTCAGCCCTAAAGCTTTCTGCTATGGTTTATATCTGGAATGTCCCCCAAAGTCTCATGTGAAAGGTTTGGTCCCCAAGAAGAGTGATGTTGGAGGCCTCATAATTTCAAACCTCAAATTATACTACAGAGCTCTCTTAACAAAAACAGCATGGTATCAGCATAAAAAGAGACATGAAGACCAACGTAGATCAGAGCACACAGAGACAAGACCACATAGACACAATATCTGACCCTGGACAAAGGTGCTAAAAATAGCCTTCTTAACAAACGATGCGGAAACCAGGTTATTCATATGTAGAAGAATGAAACCAGACCTTATCTCTCACCGTAAACAAAAATCACCTCAAAGGAGGTCAAAAACCTAGGAATTAGAACAGAAACACTGAAATCGCTAGAAGTCAACATATGGTGAACACTCCAACATGCTGGCACAGGCTCTGACTTCCTTAACAAAGTCTCTAAAAGTTCAAGGAAAAAAACCAAGAATCAATAAGTAGAATGGCATAAAATTAAAAAGCTTCTGCACAGCAAAGGAAACAAGAGAGTGAATAGAGAGCTTACAGAATGGAAGAAAATCTTTGCCAATAAAGGATATTCTTCCAACAAAGGATTAATATTCAGAATATATAAAGAACCCCCCAAAAAACAAATACCTAATCAATAAATGGGCAAAAGTCCTTAATAGACAATTCTCAAAAGAAGAAATACAATTGGCCAACAAATATATGAAAAAAAAAATGTTCAACATCCTTAGCAATCAGGAAAATGCAAATCAAAACTACACTGAGATTTCATCTGACCCTAGTTAGAATGGCAATCATCAAGAACACAAAGACAAATAATTGCTGGCGAGGATGTGGAAAAAGGTACACTTATGCAGGGTGGTGGAAGCAAATTAGTATAACCACTTTGGAAAGAAGCATGGAGAGTTCCCCAAAAACTTGGATTGGAAATACCAAATGACCCAGCTGTTCCACTCCTTGGTATTTATCCAAAAGAACTAAAATCAGCATACTACAGCATTACAGGCAAATCAATGTTTAGAGAAGTGCAATTCATAATAGCCAAGTTACAGCCCAGCTGCCCATCAACAGATGAATGAATAAAGAAAATGTGGCATCTATATACACAATGGAGTTTTACTCAGCCAAAAGGAGTGAAATTACGCCATTGTGTGTAAATAGAGGGAACTGGAGAACATCATGCTAAGTGAAGTCAGACAGAGAAAGAAAGTTAAGGGTCAAATGTTTTCTTTCTTCGTAAGTGGAAGCTAGATAGGGAGATAGGAAAAAAGGAATATTAAAAAAAAAAAACAAAAAAAGAAGGGGGTCTCACAAAATAGAAGGAAGACCAATAGAATAGAAGAAAGTGATGAGGAGATAGCGAAGTACTCAGGAATGAAATCTACCAAATTATGCTATGTCTATGTATGAATATGCCACAGTGGGTTCCACATATTACATACATATACATGTATACGTATACATAATTATAATGCACTAATTAAAATAACAAACACAAAAATAAAAGGGAGATCAGCAGAGTAGAATAGTGGATCAGGAAAGGAGAAGGAGAAGGATAAGGAAGGTACTGGGAAATGCAATTAAATAAATATTGTTATGTGCATGGACAAATCTGGCAAAATGAATTTCACTTTACATATAATTATAATGCATCCATAAAAATCACAATTAAATTAATTAATTAAATAAAGATTTGGTCCCCAATGCAGCAATGTTCAGAGGTGGGGCTTGTGTGAAGTGATTCTGACCTCATCAGTGGATAGTCCATTGACAGCTGAATGGACTATCGGAAAGTGGTAGAAAAAGAAGAGACAGAACCTAGTGGAAGGGATTAGGGCCTTGCAAGAAAGCCCTTGGGGACTGTGTCTTATCTTCCCTCTCGCCTCCTCCTCTCGCCTCCTCGTCAGCTGCCGTTAGGGCTGCTGTCTTCCACCACACCCTTCCGCCTTGATGCTCTGCCTCACCTCAGGCCTAAAGTAATGGAGCCAGCCAACCATGTACTGAATCATCTGAAATGGTGAGCCAAACTAAATCTTTGCTCTCTTATGTTATTTTTCTCAGATATTTCAGTCACAGAGATTTAAAAACTAACTAAAACCCTCATCATAAAATGGTTGCAAAATCTAAAAATCAAATCTTATGCTTAAGGATATGCACCTGTCCCCCCTCTAGGATGTCATTCACACTTCTCTGCTACATTCTTTTACTGGTGCACCATGTTGAAACAGGCTGGACGAGAGCAGCCAAAAAGCAGGGTCTGCTGGTCTAATTATAGTTGGGAAGCAGACTACTGGGTAGACTTGCCAAGTCCCTGGAATCCACAGGAACCTCCCAGAACAGAATGTGTTCCTTCTGGATGCTCCTGATTCCCCGATGGAGGAACTGTGCCCTCTCCCTGCCCTCTTGTCCCTGTCCATTTGTTTTCAGTTGTACTCACTAAGTGAACTCACCTGCTGACAGGCAATGAAGAGCTTCTGTCTGCAAATTCCTCTGGACATCTCTACGCCCCTTAACAAAAGACAGGATGGAAATGGAGTCTCAGCCATGCAGCTGCCCATGCAGCTGCGAGAGAGATGTCAGAACAGTGGGTAGATTCTGAAGAGAGGTGAAAAGGAACACCACACCCAGCCTTAAAGAGCTACTGGGGGAGGGGAGGAGTGTTGACTTTCAACAGGGTTCAGATTTCCCAAAACTAGAGTTTCAAAAGCCATCTTTCATTTGTGTGCTGACTCCCTCCAGCCTTTCCCGAGCTCAGTTCTTTGCTGGTTTGAGTGATGGGGATGAGCACAGAGTCAGGGAAGCTAATCACTCAGTTCCTGGGGAGACAGGAGAAAGCAGCAGCCTCGAGGTCTGAGGGGCTGAGACAACCACTCACCCTTGGAGATGACACGGAACTGCGGCTTGGAGCTAGTGGGAGGTACGCCCTGGAAAAGTAGATCCTCTACTCCCTGGGGCCACAACGGACTAGAGGGAACTGGAGTAAGATGGGGAGCAGGGGCAGGGCTCAGGAGGAAGCAGGGATACCAGCATTGAGTAGAGAGGGATGGACAGGAAAGGGAGGAGAGCAAAGTCACTGGAAGAATGAGGAAGTGGCCAAGGTTGCATGAATCCCAAGGAATCAGCTCCAGAGCCACCTGTCCTTCACTTCCTCCCTTGGCCAGGCCTCCAGCCTACTCCTTGGCCACCGCAGACCTGTGTCCAAAGCCGGTGGGCTTCTGGGTATCAGTCTTGAAAAGTCGATCTGCCTCCGGATAGCCACCCTAAATCGTTATTCAACATGCAGAAGCAGAGAACAAGCTAAGAATGAAATGGCATGCAAAGTGATGGTGGATTCTAGAAAAGGCTTGATTTTTCACAAATCAAAGAGACAGCTTGGTGCTGCCTTTCAAGGCTATGGTGAAAAAAAAATAATCAAATCTATTTCTTTAACACTGAAACCAAGTGGCAACCATGCACTGATGCAGCTGAATGAGAGGCAGACATCAAAATATAACAGTCACATGTCCCCCTTTTGATCTAGGCCGAACCATGTTGCATTGACTGACTAGTGTCACTATGCAGAGGATAATACTAAACTCAATAATATGCTTTTTAGAAGTTAATCTCCAATAAGGTAGACTACAAAGTGCCTACAAAGATTAACTAATTTCAGAGCAAACTATGAAGTTTAAAAATCTCCGCAGCTGGATATCAAGATGCAGATATAACAATGAAGGTGGGGGTGAAGGGAGACATAAGAGGGTTATCAATACAGCTGGGAACACTTAACTCCTACGAGAAGCCAAACTCTACTCAGGCACGCAGAGAAACTCAGAAAGTTCAGAAATTCATACACATGTATACGGTCATTTCTGTCTATAGCATGGGGGTACTGCAGAGAAGAGATGAGATCAGGGACTGGGTGAAGGGGGAGATCCTGGAGTAGGATCAGACCTAACTTACTTTGTCAATACCTATGTATGATGAATATGTAACAATGATTCCCTCTGATATGTAAAATTATGTCAACAAATAAAAAAATTTAAAATGCAGATATATGGCATATATTATTAAAAAAATTCTGAGTAGGTAGGTTTTAACATTCCTGCTGTTATTGTTGCTTTTGAATTGCAAAGGGAAAAATTGATTCCCTAAAGTCATCTTTATCAAGCTGTAATATAAGGACTTTATAGGTTGGAACTTGACAGTCATGCTTATGTGATGTGTTTTTATCTTAAAGTTGTTCTCATCGTACTTCTTAGTATAGAGATGTACCAGATTAAAATACGCCCAGAGTTTAGAACAAAGGGAAATTCAACATACAATCACCAACCAACATGCTGTAAGTAAAAAACTTGTCTAGAACCACTAAAATAGCCCAAAGATTTATTATTTTTTTAAAGATTCATCACTCAAAATGAAGTCAGTTCATAATTTTTGTGATATTAATAGCCATTCTGAGGATGGTCTAAGAATCCCACAGGTTTTTGCATCATTTAGCTTACTCCAGGTGTTTCTAAAAATGGCCTCCCTTACATTCTTCTTACTGACGATATTTCTATTCCCTCTTTTTAAAATTACCATTATTATTATTACTCCTCTTTTTTCATAAATATATACCAGGTATTGAACCCAGGGAGCTTAACCATTAAGTCATATTCCCAGCCCTTTTTATTTTTATTTTTTTTTTATTTTGAGACAGGGTCTCACTAAGTTTCTTAGAACCTAAGTTGCTGAGGCTGGCTTTGAATTTGCAATCCTCCTGCCTCAGCCTCCCAAGCCACCAGGATTACAGGCATGTACCACACCCAGCTCATTATTATTACTCTTAAATTATTATCACATAAATGTAACATTGTCTATAGTTGATTTTAGTGTAAACTAATTTTTAAACAACAAATGACATTTGGATGTATAAAATCGTTTCGAAACACGGCTTTCTCAAATTTTAATGAAAAGCTTGACAATCACCTTCAGAATATTTCTAGGATGCCCTTTTTTCTTCCCTCACTTTTCATCCTTTAACGATCAATGACAATTTTTATTCTGCTTGGTCAGATAAGTAGGATTTTGATCTACAAAAACTACATTCCAGTGTCTCTCTCTCTCTGTCTCTCTCTTTCTCTCTCTCTCTCTCTCTCTCACACACACACACACACACACATACACAATCATGCATCACTTGCTGGCAGGCATACATTCTGAGAAATGCATCATTAGCTGATTCTGCCATTTATGAACATCATACAGTATACCTCCACCATCACTAGCTGATGAAATCTCATGAGATGTTATCATACATATGATCCCTTGCTAACCAAAACATCATTATGCAGAACATGAACTTTATATAATTTCATTTTTTACTTTATAGCTATTTTTTAAATAAATGATCAAGTAACAAAATAGAGTTTGGTTCAAGGATTTGGAATCTTCTAAGTCTTTTAAATTAACATAAGGAAATTACAGAGTGGTTTTGCTATGTATCTCATTATCATAAATTCACCTTGTACTGGGTTTCTCGTTGGAATAGCTAAACACGGACATGATATTTTCTTTTCCTTAACACTGTCCTGATTTTATTCCTAAATTCAGAAGATTATTACTATGAACTCTTCATCCTCTGGTAATGTGTTCAAACTTCATTACATTTGCTTCAAACGCTCTTTATATTTTTATAATTATAAAAATGCCACAATGGGAATCTATAGAGAAATGTGAAAAGTACATGTTTGAGTTCATCAGTGCTCAGAAACTGAAATTGCCAAGATTTCAGGAGGGAAAACAGAATCTTCACAGGATAATAAACAGCAACCAAGAGTTAACCCTTAGGGATATGGCCACCAGTATTTTGTACTTTTGTTTATTTTTTTTCTTCTCCCAAAGTATTTTTAAAATGCAACAACAGTGCTAGAGTGGTGGCTCAGTGGTTAAGGTGATTGCCTGGCATGCATGTGGACACAGGTTCAAACCCCAGCACCACGTACAAGGTGTCAGAGCAATGAAAGCCACATGAAAAACTAAATAAAATTGATTCTATCCATATCTCTCTCACTGTCCCTCTTGTCTCACATGTCTCTCTCTTAAAAAAAAAGGCAATAAAAATACAAACACAAAGGAAAAAACTAGAGTCCATAACATCCAGATTCCAATTTATGAATAATGTGTCTATTTCATATAAGAATGCCGAAATATGCATGTGTTCAAAAAAAACTCTTAATTCCAAAAATGGTCAGGAGTTTTAGTCTGCTAGGTTGACTTATGCTGAAAAACCCAGATTTGCCTGTTAAACCCCAGACTTCCCTGTAAGCCAGTCTCCACCGCTCTAAACACCTAAAAGGATGAGCTCTAACGAATATGGCTCCAGTACTGCTGTCTTCTTATTCAAAGAACCACTGCTTCTGTGCTGGTCTCCAAGGCCAGACCAAGGTCTACTCAACCTACAACATTCTGGTGACCTTAGAAATACAAGCACAAAACTCTATACTTTTTAGTTTCATAAAAGGTTCTATACTTCATAGGTAAGGAAACCAGATGAGACAATCTCTATCCAAATCCAATACTCATTTTATCAATAAGTCTACAAAGAGATTTGACTTCCTCTTGCCTTGGTACAAGCTTCTGGATATGCATGATGGATATGTTGGGACATGGATGAGTCTGGTTTCCATGATAATTAGAGCTTTTCTCCCTAGTAAAGAGCAGCAGACAAGTCTTACAAAAACACCACTTCTGAGAGAATCAATGGACATGTCCCTTCAACCACCGGGTCTTTCTAAAGCTCCTCTCAGAAACAATGCCCTACTTTATTTTTTGAATTGTATTTCCCTTTCTTCTAAAAAACTACGCATTAGTCAACTTGTATAAATAATAGTCTTGCAGTAAACAAACCTATTATAAAAATCTTTAAATAAAACATTTTTCAGGAAAAAAATTTTATTAGTAACTAAGGTATTTTGAACAATAGTCCTCAATATTAAAAACTTTCATAGAGTTTGCCCATGTGCAATAGATGTGTTATGTATTTGTCATGTAGTGTCTATTCAAAATCTTTTCTGGCAAATAAGATGACTTAAAAATAAGTTATGTCAAATCAAGTATTTTTAGTCTTCTAGATTTTAATATTAAAATGTTAACTCCTAAATTCTAGGAGAATTGTAGCATATTGATATGGAAAATTTTAAAATCCTGATGTAGCCTTAAAACTAATTAGATAACAAGCTATCATTTCTTTCTCTCTCACTATTTCTCTCATGACACCATAATCAGTTCTTAGAAAGTTAGACTCTTAGAATAAAAGTTGTGCTGAGCATTCTTACCTGGCACCCTCTTTGCCCAGTTGATCATGTGAACTAGCTCCCTGTCTGCCAGGTTGGTCAGTAAGCCCATCATTGAAGCTTCACTGAAGGGTCTATTAGGATCATACTCAGAGTAGAGTAATGGGGGTTCAGCGTCCAGCAAGGCACTGACCATCTGATCGGCTGTCAAAGACAAGGCAGGACTGTTCTTCTTAGTGTGCTTAATAACGAGGGGGCTTGGCCAAAGGTTGGCAGCTCCAGGAGGTCCTATTTCATTCCTGCCCTCCCCATCATCTCTCTGTCGCTTGTGTTTCAACATTCTCCCTCCTCTTCGGTCTTTCCGTATCCCTGAAAACACAGGAAAACACACACACACACAGACACACACACACACACACACACACAATTAGTGAACTTTTCCCAAGTAAATTTTCACACAAATACCATCTTCAAAGTTAAAAGCACTTGATTCTGTGAATATAAATCTTTGGGGTTACAAACAAACTAGTATTTGACAACCAGCTCTCCAGGAGGAAAAAAAAAAAAAGAATTGATTTGTAGCATTTGCCAATTTTCATGGTATAATTACTGCCACCAAAACAAATTTCAAGTCACTTGTTTGATATCAAGAGTCAAGAGTCTTGTAAAACCTCCTGAAAATATAACAGTAGGCTTTTGTGAGCCAGTACAAGCTGACTGTGATATACCAAATCTGTGTGTGTGTGTGTGTGTGTGTATGTGTGTAAAACAGATCCTGCAAAACAAAACAAAAAATTATAATAACTAGCTACTCTTGAAATAGATTTTAACATCAAATAATGCTTCTGCCATGAATTTTTTAAATAGAGAAGTAAAAGGGTGTTTTAATAATGAAGGGTCAGAGCAAGATGGTAGGGTAAGACCCTCCAACAATTGATTCCCAACAGAAACATAAATTTGAGTAACTTCTCACATATGAAAGGATTCTCACAAGAACTAAAGAAACTGTGAGAGATCACAGTATGTGGTTTTAGCATAAAAGTAAGAAACGATTCTTTGAAAAAGTCAGGAAGGAAAGAATTGCCCACATCACCTCTTCTTCAGCTCCAAGCAGCACAGTGTGGGGAGAGACATCTCCCACTGAAGGGAGAGACAGGAATCTCAATGTAGACCTCAGACATGGAACCAAGTACCAGATTTACTACAGGGACACTCAGCAGTGGGAAGAGTGCTATAACCCCTACCCCTGGCCAGTGCCCTCAGCAGACCCACCCCTTAGCAAGCAGAGACCTGCAGCCCCAGTAGGACAGACAGACTTGTATTTCAGCCCATGTCACCTCCAGTCAGCTCAAGGTCTTAGGCTACAAAGAGATCACAGCAGCTGGCAGGCCACAGTGGCAAGGGCCTTAGTCTTGCCCTATGCTGCACTGGAATCAGATGGCTGTGGGCTCCTAGTGTGAACTAGCACTGAAGCAGCCATGATGGCCACAGGACTTCAGTCCCTTCTACAATCCCAGGCAGCACAACATGGAGAGAGTTACTTTCTATTGCAAGAAGAGGGAGATAGGAGTGAGTTGTTGCTGGACCTTCCACAGAGAGGCTCATGCCAGGCAGAATCCCATGGTGCCTAACCACAGGCCACAAACTATGGACAAGGCATCAGGACCTTTCTCAGCAGAGATGGAGGCTTGCAGAGGAGGACTACCATTTCAGGCATATCCTTAGGCCATCTTGAGCAGCACAATGGCAGATTTTTGACACACTAGAGTTTGGGGCACCCTCTAGTGCTGTAAGAGTGACTACACACCACCACAGACCGATGACGACCCTGGACTTAGGGTACCATCTACTGCTGAAAAAGTGGCAGTTGACCACAGACTCAGAGAAAATGAATAGTCTGCCCTTCTGGAAAGAAGGGCACAAAGACAGACTATAAAAACTGGAATAAATACCTAATCCTTTTATGTGCATATGTCATCACACCAATAAGCATCAAGAGCTTGCAGAAAAATCAAAGCCTCGCCTAATGGACAAAATAAGACACTAGAAGGGCTGGGGTGAGGCTCAGTGGGAGACTGCTTGTCTAGCATGTGTGAAGCCCTGGATTCTATCTTCAATGTCAAAAAATAAAATAACATAACATAACATAAGAAAAGAAAAGAAAATAAGAAATGAAAAGGACATCAGAAACCGACCGTAAAGCAACCAACTTATGAGAACTCTCAGATTCACAGTAGCTACTTTAAGGAAACTCAATGATCTTTAAAATATATATATAGAGAGAGAAAAAATTCAGTAATTCATCAGAGAAATAAGTTTTCCTGCAGAAGATTAATTTTATAAAAATCAAACAGAAAGGAAGGAAGAAGATATGAAAGGAGAGCCCCAAAAAGAAACACAGTAACAAAACACACATAACAAGACCTAACCGATTGATCATTACTCTAAATGCAAGTGGATCAAATTCACTAATTAAAAAACATACAGTAACTGAATGGATTAAAAATCAAGTTCCAACTAGTCACTGTTTGCAAGAAACTCACTTCACCTCTTAGGACATGTATAGAATGAAAGAGAAAGGATAGGAAAAGAAATTCTGTTTAACTAGACTCCAAAAGAAAGCAAGAGTACCTATACTTTTATCAGGCAAAATAGACTTTAAATCAAAAGTGGTAAAGAGTGACAAGAAAAGTCATTATACTACGATAAAGGGGTTAATTCAGCAAGAGTAAATATGCACCCAGTATCAGAAGAGCACCCAAATATATAAAGCAAATATGAATGATGAATTCCACTTGATGATGATAAATAATCTTTTCATGTATTATTGGATTTGGTTTGCTATTATTTTGCTGAGAATTTTTGCACGTAGGCTCACTGGGAATATTGACTTTCTCCTACATCAAAGCAGCAGAAAGGCTTCAAACAAACTACCTGTTGCACCTCAAGAAACTAAAACAAAACACAAACAACCCAAACCCGAAGTTAGTAGAAGAAATACTAAAGAGCAGAACAGAAATAAGTGAATTAGAAGCTAAAACAACAATATGAAAAAAATCAATAAAATTAAGAATTGATTTTTTGAAAGCATAAATAAAATGACAAACTTTTAAACTAACGGAGTAAAAGCAAGAAGACTCAAAATCAGAGATGGCAAATGTGATGTCACCATGTGTACCACAGAATTGAAAAGGGTCATTGAAGACTATTATGAGCAACCCTAAACCAACAAATTTGATGACCTAGAATAAATAGACAAATTCCTGACACATGCACCTTACCAAGTCTGGATCATGAAGGAACAGAAAATAAGAGCGGACCAACAGCAACAAAACTGCATTAGTAACAAGAACTCTCCCATCCAAGAAAAACCTGGAATCAAACAGTTTCACAGATGTGTTCCATCCAGACATTTAAGGGGGAACCAATTCTTTTTAGTTATTCCAAAAAATTAAAGAGGAAGGAACTCTGTCACTCTTTTTACAAGGTCAGAATTATCCTGATACCAAAACTAGGCAAGGACACACACAAATAACAGAAAGCCAGATTCATTTCCTTGAAGAACATACACATAAAAATTATCAACAAAATAGTAGTTAACCAAATCCACAACATACCAAAAGAGTTATTCACCATCATCAAGTGGGATTCATTCAAGGGAGGCAGGAATGGTTCAACATAAGCAAATCAATAAATGTGATCCACCACATCAACAGAATAAAGGACAAACATCCTGATCAGCTACATGGATGTAGATAAAGTATGAAATAAAATTCAATATCCCTAAATGATAAACACTCTGAACAAATAAGACATAGAAGGTATGCTTTCTTCAATGTAGTAAAGATCAGACATAATAAGTTCACAACTCATATAACATTGAAGATGAGAAAAATGAACACCCTCTCTCAAAAAGGAACAAGATAAGGATGCCCACTTTTATTTCTTTTATTCAATCTAGTACTGGAAATTCTAGCCAGAGCAATCAGGAAAGAGAAATAAATAAATGTCCTCCAAATTGGAATAGTGGAAGTCAAATTATCTCTTTGCAGATATGATCTTACGTATGGAAAACTATAAAGAATCCACAGAAAAACTATTAGAACTATCAAGTGAATTCAGCAAACCTGCAGGACACACAATCACCATAAAAACATCAGTTTCATTCATCTAAGCTGATGATGAGCTATCTAAAAAAAATCAAGAAAGTAATCCCACTTACAATAGCTATAAAAAATAAAACAACCAAGAATAAAAAGTTCTAAATTGTTGAAAGTATTTTTTCCAAAGTTTTACCCAGCTGTGTTCTTTCTAACTAAATTATGGAATAGGGTAGAAAGGGGAAATTCAATCTTTCTGCTGTGACTCTTTGAGGGTTTGGCTCAGCATCTTCGCCTGAAAAAGGCCATGCTGTGCTGTTAAAATGTTATCAGCAAAAGCAAATATATTTAAAAGACAAAAATTAACACAAGCTTCTGTATTTTCAAAAAAAAAAGTTACTCTCTCCAAAATTTGTCAGAGAGCAGCAGTTTTTAGATTTAATGTGTAGTAAATCATTATTTTGGTAAAATGTTAATACAACTATTTTTATTATTAAAGACAAGAGAAAAAAACACTCCACAACAAATTAGTGACTAATATGAGAACCTTGTTCTTATTTGTTCTAATTTGTAAAGGGATTTTGACAAACGTATGGCTATAAAATGTTTAATATAAATCTTTCATTTTGGTAGGTCTAAAGGTATATTAGATGACATTTTTAAACAAAGAGAAATCACCCTCCTTTCCTATTGCTCAGTATTAAAATGAGTATTTATCAGAACCCCTAGAATAGTAAAGATTATTATTATTGCTAATATACATTGGGCAGTATTTGTTTTAGGCATTTTATATACACTGTGTTGTAACACATTATAGCTAATTAGTCATCACAATAATCTTTTTTAAAAAGAGAGAGAGAGAGAGAGAGAGAGTCCTCAAGAGAGAGAGAAAGAGATAACTTTATTTAGTTTTTCATGTGACTTTCATTGCTCCGACACTTCATTGTGTAGTGGTGCTAGGGTTCAAACCTGCCCCCTCATGCAAGCCAGGCAAGTGCTGTAACCACCAAGCCACCACTCCATCCCCACAATATTTTTTTTTAAAGAGAGAGGGATAGCAAGAGAGAGAGAAAGAATCAATTTTATCTAGTTTTTCATGTGACTTTCATTGCTCTGACACATCATGGTATGTGCGTTGCTGGGGTTCAAACCCATGCCCTTGCACATGCCAGGCAAGCGCCATAACCACCGAGCCATTGCTCCAGCCCCATAATAATCTTTTAAATGCTAGAAAACTGCCCTGAGAATCACAAACTTGTCAATGATCATTCTCTGTGATTCCAGATCCTGGATCTGAAATTAGTTGGCTTGTTTTGCTTTTCAGTTAAACAGAGACTTTGAATTCTATCCACTATCATAGACACCAAGTTGATAGGAAGTACAAGAGGTGTGTGAGCCGCCATTGTGCATGGCTGGGCACCTCAGCTACCTCTGGATGGAGGGAGACGAGGCTTCCCCTCTACTCCCTGTCCATCAGAGCACACCAGAAGCATACTCCACACCAGATACTGCAAACCTTTTCAGACTTTGAGTCATTAGAAGGTTGAGGAGACCTGAACTTTGGTAACATGGAGACCCAGTGAGGATCAAGAACGGGTTCACCTGGAGGAAAGACTTAGAGGAAGTATAAGCAACACCCTCAGATGGGCTGCCCGTGTGACACGGTTCAAATGGCTACTTGGGAGCCCAACAGCTGAAACAGAAGCAAGGGTGGGGCAATATCCAGCAGTTGAGGGCAATGGAACACAAGGAAGCCATTTGTAACCATCAGAGGGACAAGAAACACAGAAGCTGGCACCATAAGAAGTAACAAGGTAGACCCCTGGCAGCTACCAAGAACCTTACAGGAACATTTATATGTTTGTGTGGAGTCGTCTGTTCTGGTGGTTTAGTCCTAGCACTGTTTAAACCCATGAGGGAACTACCATGCCTGCTTGAGTCTCACAACTTGGGTTCAGGTTGTTGAACACAAGACAGAAATGGTCAGAGATGTGAGATGAGGAACAAGAAAATACAACTGGAGAGAAGAGGAGAGGGCCTCTTATAAACCCATCAAAGAATCAAATAAGGAAATGAAGACTCAGTGAACATTACTGACTATTTTCTCTCATTTGCCGCCAATGTACTATACTTTTCAAATAACAAAGTCCCTACAAGTGTACAAAGAGAACAATAATAGAAGCTTTGACATATCATAGCTAAACTGTCTGTGACAGGAGCCCAGGGTACTGCTCAATGAGGAAGAATCCTCATTGTAAGTAATTATTGTGCACATTGCTGTGATAATATTGCACAACTATTTTATAGCAGTTCAAAAAAAGTACAATTAGAATTAAATGCAAGAAGGTGAAAGATAACCCAACTTCTGTTTCTATGTTACCCACATCTAGAACTGAAGATCTGAACCAGTGATTACGGACTGCATTGCATCTCTCCAGAGAGTTTGGCCAGTTCTCAGTTAGTTATAAAGAGTCATGGGGCATAGGAGAGGCCTGGATGTTGAAAATCCAGAGACTAATATGAAATCTCCTTCACTGCTCCCTCCCAGTCCTTCCAGAATTATCTGTAGAGCAACAACATGAGCTCACTCCTTTTTTCTACTTTTATTTGTCACTATCAGAAAAGAGCTAAAGACTAAACAACATGCATAAAGCAGAGGCAAGGGGGGAAGACTAGTTATGCAAATATTAAATAGGCAATTCTTGACAGTAAGTTTATTGGTGGCAACCAGCATTTTGGCTCTTGGCGCTGAACAGTACATTATAATATTTTCAGAACAATCAACCGATATGTTCATCAGTACAATACAGATATCAGGGCTGGGTATGCTAATGTACATGTGTCACTGATTAGATAAGACTTGCGTTAAAGTTAATTTTGCTATTCTTCCCCTGTAAATGTTTAAGTTTAATGATTATTCCATGACATTCCTAACCAGATCCAGTTTGAATTTGTCTCCTTGGGGTTAGGAGCCTCTAACGTCCTCACCACCTACTGTAAGGACCCGGCCAAGCAGAGAGCCTCTATGCTGGAGCGCTCAACGTGCACTCCGGTGACTTGAATCCATGTAGGTGGCATGAACTGAAGGGAATCTGCTAAACCAGGTGCTCAGAATGAGAAGGAAGAGGAAGGCTCCTGGAGCACCTAAGGAGCCTCTTGAAGGCTGCCTGGGGTTGGGAGGTCAGCCGGAAGGTGCTGTGGACCCAGTGTAGGAGGGGGAGAGAGGCTGCTTAAACAATCATGTCCTGACCCTGAAACAAAAGATCTGTCCTAATCCTAAAGAGCAAAATGCCTGAGGCATTTTGAAAGATTACTTCTAATTATTTTAGACTTTAATTATTACTTTTTTTTTTTAGTCTCTAAATTCTTTGGCCATTGAATCTCAGGGGAATTAATATACTATCTGAATATTCACTAATGACAGAATTCACTGGGTTATTCACTTCTAATGCATTCTAACTTTAAACTTGTCTTTTATTGAAATGATCTTTTTTCCTCTTAATAATCTGTGCTTCTACCAAAAAAACACTAGTATAACAGCAGTAAAATCATTTTTCCAGTTTCCTACAACTATTTCAAGGCATTATTAAGTACTTCCAACATTTACATAATCAGTCTTCCTTTGTTTCTCAATAATTTCCCATTAATCATGAGGTACTAAAAAACCAGACAAAGAAATACACTAAAAGCCTTTTAAATTTAACATGTGGAAGAAAACAGAAGTATTGATTGCTTAAAAATTAAATGCAGAACTAATAAAACTGCTCTAGAGATACTCCCCTTCATCAATTCTAATGCTGTCCCTTCAAAAGCTCAAGGTGAACTCTATAAGGCAAACACTGTTATCGTCCCCCTTTAACAGAGAAGAATGAAGGTCACATTAACTTCCATGCCCAAGGTCCTCCCTCGGCCAGTGCAGGATTCGAACCAGGCTACATCTGATCCAAACCTGTGTACCCCATAAGAGTGACCGTAAAGCCTCTATACGACCATTAGATTATATTTTTAAATTATATATTATTATCATTAATATTATCACACCCCCAAATATTATTAATATCATCACAGTCAGGTAGAGGAACAAGGAATTATCCAGTTCATTTAACGCTATGAGACATTCTAATGTCATGCACATCTTAAAAAGAAACAAACAAAAAAAGCTATTCAATGTTGTTTCTTCTTCTCTCACACCCAGAGAATCACCAAAGGCACCCAGCATCTCCTCACACACCTGGGGTTTTAGTCCCTTCCTTTCTGTCCACTGCCATCGTCTGTCTGCTCTGGCTGAATAAACGTCTCTGAGTGCCAATGTGCTAAGGCTTGGTCACCCTGCGGTGCCACAGGGAGGTGGTAGAACCTTATAGGGGGGCCTGCTGGGAGGAAGTTGGGTCACTTGGGACATGTCCTTGACCCTGGGCCATTTCTGTCTCTCTCTTTGCTTCCTAGCTGCCATGAAGTGAGACATGACCTTCACCACGAGCTCCCACCATGATGTATTATTCAGAGACCCAAAAGCAGCAAAGTGAATCAAACATATACAGAAACAGCTGAGACCCTGGGCCAAAATAACCCTTCCTCCCTATAAATTGATTACCTAAGGCAATTTGATACAGTAACAGCTTACTAACACACCACGTTACTTCACATCCTCATCCCTCCTGCCCAGATCATTCTATAGGCTCCTAATAGGTCCCCCTTCCTACCTTCACTCTCCTTTTCAATCCAGTTCACTAGGGAGTGGTGAATCTCTGTGCATGGTATCCTCAGCTGCTGTCTATGTGACTCCTTCAGTGAGTGCCTCTGCTCTCAGCAGGAGTTGCTCAACTGCAGTTTGAAGACTGGGGAAGTTCCACAGGGTGTGTGAGGTGGTGCTACTGCGGTTTCTGGCCACCCCATTCTTCCACTTGTCTAAAGCAGCTGTGTGTTATTTACAGATGTGTGTGAATATGTCTGTGCATGTCCTGCATTGGGATTAGGGAAGTAACTTATTTGAAGCCACTGATTAACTCAGTAAACTCAAACTCTACATTGAAATTCATGAATTCCACAGTCTAAAGTATCTTTCAAACTTTTTTTTTTTTTTTTGTACCAGGGATTGAACCCAGGGGCACTTAACTACTGAGCCACAATCCATATTATATTTTATTTTGAGACAGGTCTCACTAAGTTGCTTAGGGCCTCATTACATTGCTGAGGCTGGCTTTGAACTTGCAATCCTCCTGCTTTAGCCTCCCAAGTCACTGGGATTACAGGCACGCACCACCATCCCCAGCTTCAAATCTATCTTTAAAAATTCCCTTCATGAACCTTTTATTGGGGTGGAAGCAAGACGTGGCCCAAGTCTCTTTTTGTAATGCTTTCCAAAGTTACCATCATGTTCTTTTTCTATCTCTTTTCTTGTTTCAACCTCAAAAACTTTGAAGCCCCATTTCATCCATGACCGATCTCAGACCCACTCCAGTCTAGTGGCTCTGTCTGCTCTGTTCTTCCCTCCCCTGGGCCCTTCACTGTGCTGCTGTGCCTTCGTAGATACACCTGGGCTCCTCCTCACTCCCGTGCCCTGGCCCTTCCCTCCAGGCAGGAAGATGGAACTGTCATAGGGCTCCCCTCACTTCGTTTCCCTTTCTCAAGAAACATAGTCATGCATTGCTAGATAACTGAAGTTTAAAAACAGCTATTATATATATTTTTTCAGGTTTTATTTGTTTTATGTTTCTGGTGGGAGGGTAATCTAACACCTGCTACTCCATCATAGCTAGATGCAGATGTTCCCAAGAATTAATTTGATCATTAGATTTAACAAAATCCCTTATTCTCATCTCTTCTGTTAACCAACTTCTCCTTTGAAATCCTCCATTCTTCTTCAAGAGTTTTGCCAGCATGGATCTTATTAGCATTTTCTTTTCCTCTTCTTCAAAGCACAGTGAACAGAAAGAATTTCAAGTCCAAGTTAGAAAAATTGGAGGGAGGGGCTGGAGTGGTGGCTCAGAGGTCACTGCACTTGCCTGGCATGTGTGAGGACCCAGGTTCAAATCCCAGCACCAGATACACAACTAAATGTCAGAGCAATGAAAACCAGATGAAAAACTAAATTTAAAAAAATCGATATTCTCTGTGTCCCTCTTTCTCCTTAAAAAAATAAATAAAAATTGGAGGGGCTGGAGCAGTGGCTCAGCGGTTATAGCGCTTGCCTTGCCTGTGTGAGTACACGGGTTCAAACCCCAGCACCACACACACAACACAACGAAGCGTCGGAGCAACAACATTCACATGAAAAACTAAATAAAAGAATGCTTCTCTCTTTCTCTCTCTCTCTCTCACTGTCCCTCTCTCTTTAAAAACAAAAATTGGAGGGAGGAAAAGCAGAATTTTTTTCAGCAAATAAAGACAATATTTCCCCTCCAACAAACCCCACCTTTCTCCCCAGTAGCAAGTTCAGTAGATATCTCCCCTCAAACCTGCTCTCTAAGGCTCACTGCTTCCAAGCTGTGATTCCTGTTCTCCCCGGTGGCTAGGCATAAGAACATTTCATTTTTGTTTGTCTGATGATTCTCTCTGATCCAGGTTATGATGGTTTGGAGAAAAGGTTGCTGTCTATCATTTTATACTGGAACTTGGGGAGGCAGCATAGCCCGCAGAGCCCCGGAAGAAGGCTCTCTCCAGAGACATGCAGCCCTTTACTCACTCCTCCCATGTAACCCTGCGAATGTAACTCTCCTTTTATTCAAGGGGATGATCTATTCCCTATGCAGGAGGAGGGTCCCAAGGCAAGTTGCAAAAATCTTCCTGATTCATGTTACATAATGAAAAAAGAGGCCAGATTGACACGACTGAGAGTAACTGGATTTGAGCAGATGCAGAAATAAGAGTCTTCAGTTTTCTAGAAGTTCAGAATCCCTACTAAGCACCTAAAGTTATAGAAATTTACAAAGACTGAGGACCAATGGGTGAGCTGTTCGTTTTGCTTAGTACTCCAAACTGAGCTGTTAGTTATAGGGCATTGTTCAAACATTGAAATGAGTAATTTCATTAACTAATAGGAGTAATTTTTGTTTTCCCGGAGTTTCAATTGTCCTTCTACATTTGGCAAATTTCCTAGTTCATGAGTTGTTAGATGTCAGAATTTGCTTTTCACTACAAAAGCCACAGTTCCTGCTTTCTGTGGCTCCAGACTCCAGAGTGAAAGTAGGTGGCCTGGGCTCCACTCACAGCATGCTTCCCCCTGAGACTGTGCAATGAGGATGCAGGGTGATTCTGTCTGCGGTCCTGCGCTGGCTCTGGTGCCCACGAATGGAGCCAGGGCCTGCTCCCACTGGCGAAGGCAATGGTTCCGTGTTCCTCTTGGTCTCAACTGCAAGTCTAAGCCTGGTTCTTCAACCTTCACATTAAATCTATGGCCTCAATAATTTCCTTCTCTCCTTAAGTGAGAGCCAGTTCGTATTGCTTGCAGTAAAAAATAATAATAGCATAGCTAACACTTATTGAGTGTTTGGTATATGCCAGGTGCTCATTTAAGCTCTTGGCCTAAATTACATAATTTCATTTTCAGACACAATGTATGGTAGGTGCTATGCGATCTGTTTCTATAACCTAGGAAACTGAGCTGCAGAGCTGGAGTTTGAACCCAGGCAGATGACCTCACAACCCACACAATTAAGCACTATGGCACAGCTATCTCACAATACTGACTGTTGCAATCTACACAAACCTACGGGCATTGTTAATCAACAGACAGTGGGTGGTCGTCTGTGTTCCTTGTTTACAGTTGAGAGGACAAACTATCACTCAGTCTAGTGCATCTATTGGTCCACCATGCACATAATCACAATTCTGTAATTCCCAGAAATATCACCTATAACGTTTCTTAGTAGATATTTAAATTATATAAATCCTTTTCTGGAAACGTTTTAGTAGTTGTTTTCCTGTTTTTCCATTGATGTTTTTATTTAGGCAGATTATTTGATCCTAGTTATTGAATACCAGATGTACTAAGATAGACTATTTTTCCCCAAATGGAGCAGATGGGCTAAAATTAATACCTATCTCCTGTTAAAATCTGCTCTCAAAGACATCTTCACCATAATTTTTCCAGTGTATTTCAATCAGTTGAGAATAGTTAAAAGCCCCTAAGGTTTGAAAGCGAGTCATATGTCACATACGTAAAATGTATACATGCTTGTATAAACCGTGCACTTTAAATAAATTCATTTAAAATTAGATTAATTAATTTTATTCATTAATTAGTACATGCTACAAATTACTGATAACTAGGCACTGCTCTGGGCTAAGAAGACAACATCCTCACCCTCACACTACTCTTATTTTTGTGAGGAAGATAGACATTAAGCAAATAATGGCAAGTAATGATAAGTGCAAGAAAGAAAAACAAAGTGGAAAAGTTGGGGAGAGGGTGTTTAGACTAGACAGCACATCTCTGAGGTTTGGAGACCAGAAAACACTGAGTAGGACAGTCGGTTCTGCCATAGGAAGAAGAACGAGGTGCCCACAGTAGGAAGGAAATGCACCCAAATGGTTCAAGGAAGAGGCAGAGGCCAGGAAGGTTACAGTTAAAGGAGATTAAGCAAGGAAGAAGTAAGACGAGTGGGCCAGTCCCACAGAGTCCAGGAGATTAGGTGAGGACAGTGCATTGGATTCTGAGAGGGAAGAGAAGTCATTGCTTTGAGATTCTTCTGGCATATCTGGGAAGAAAGTAAAGCCAAGAGTGAACACTACAGAATAAGCATTCTTGTTTTCAGGGTAAAAGATAACAGGAGTTTACATTAGTTGATTAAAAAAAAAAATAGGGTGAGGTGTGCCTGAGTGGAAGATTTCTATGGAAAGTGAAGCCAACAAGACTTGATAAATTGAATGTGGAACGTAAAGAAAGAAAAAAATTTTAAATATGCTTGAGTATAAGAGTCACGGACTCTAATATAAAAGTAGACAACTTACAATAGCATAGGGGAAATAGAAGCACAAAAGATGTAAATCCTAAGATAAAATCAAAAGCAAATGCTAGAAATTTTAACACTCTGCAATAGAAATGAAAAACATCAGGGCGGGAGCAGTGGCTCAGTGGTTACAGCACTTGCCTGGCATGTGCGAGGAATGCGGGTTCAAATCCCAGCACCACGTACACAGTGAAGTGTGGGAGCAACAAAGGCCACATGAAAAAGTAATAATAAAATTTGTTCTCTCTCTCTCTCTCTCTCTCTCTCTCTCACTGTCCTTCTCTCTCTTAAAGAAAAAAAATAAGAAATGAAAACCATCAATGATGGCTTCTTGGTGGGTTCAGCGTGGCCAAGGAAAGCAGCAGTGACCTGGAAGGATAAGTCAGTAGAAACACCTCAAACAGAAATGAAAGGATCAAACAACCAAAAATGCAAAAGCTGTAACATATGCATAAGTAAATGCCAGGAACAAAGCAAAGGAGAAGAATAAATATTTGGGGTCACAACAGCTGAGAATCTTTCCAAAATTTATTAACAAAGATGGAACCCCAGATCCAGGAATCTCAGGTGGATAAACAACACTACCACCCCCCACCGGAAGGAAAGCTACAGTTAGGTATATAATATTCAAATTGTAGAAAGCCAAAAACAAGGAGAAAGTCTTTGAAAACACTAGGCAGGCAAAGGGCAGCAATTACACACAGAGAACAGGATAACAACACATCCGACTTCTGTTCAGAAACCGTAAGGGCATGAAAAGAATGAAATGAAATGAAATGGTGAGAAAAGGAGCGGCCCTCTAGAATCCCAGACCCTGGGAAACTATCCTTCAAAAGCAAAGAAGAAATAAAAAACAATCGGACAAAAACGGAATTCATCACCAGCAGATTTGCTCTGGTGTTGGAAATGCTAAAAGATTTTCTTCAAGTAGGAGGAAGCTGACACATAGATCAGGAACTTGTGTCCACATAAAGCTTGGAAGATGAGGCAGACAGGCAGATGAGGCAGATGAGGTCAGATCTGTTAAACTTCTTAATAAGCTCAAGTAATAAATAATAACATGTAGCTAGGTGACATGAATGACAGCAACGTCACAAAGGACAGGAGGGAGGGCTTGAAACCATTGTCATAATGTATCTATACTGTTGTAAAATAGAAGAGTGTTATGTGAAGGTATACATTAGTTTTAAAAAATATGTACTGAAGGGCTGGAGCAGTGGCTCAGTGGTTATGGTGCTTGCCTGGCATGCACAAGGACGCAGGTTCAAACCCCAGCACCACACACAAAATGAAGTGTTGGAGCAATGAAAGCCACATGAAAAACTATATAAAATGGACCCTCTCTTTCTCTCCCTTTCTCTAAAAAAAAAGGCACTGTAAAGTTTTGGAGAACTACCAAAATACAATTCATCCTCTAAGATGTGGAGAACCTATATGTATTTACATACATATAGTATAATTACATAAAATTCTCCATTCAAATCAGGGGACGCCAAAAAAGAAGACTCTAGCAATAAATATGGAACAGTTACAAACACAGTTGTCATTACTTGAAATACAACAATAACCACTTTAAATGCAAATGGTCTAAATAGACCAATTAAAGTCAGAAATTGTCAAGACTGAGCTGTATGTTGTCTACAAGAAACGCACTTTAAACAAGACCCTTGACATGTCGATAGTAAAGGTGTAGAGAAAGGTATGCTACACTAACATTAACTAAAATGAAAATGAAGCAGCTATATTCATTTCAGGCCAAGCAGACTATAGAACAAGAATATCAGGGTTTAAGAACAGGATTATTGTATAATAAAAAAATTAATTCTATAAGAACATATTATAACAGTGATTGTGTGCATACCTAACAGTAGTCCCTCAAAATACATGAGGTAGAATTCCCAAATATTCATAGATTAAACAGCACACTTTCAAAGGACATCGGAGTACAAGAAGGAGTTTCAAGAGGCTGTAGTGGTGGCTCAGTGGTTACAGCACTTGCCTGGCATGGGTAAGGACGTGGGTTCAAACCCCAGCATCACGTACACAACAAAGTGTTGGAGAAACGAGGGCCACATGAAAGACTAAATAAAATTGATTCCCTGCTCTCTCTCTCTCTCTCTGTCCCTCTCTCTCTAAAAAAACTACATGGATGAAACTTATGTGCATACTTAAGTGCATTTAAACTGGCCAGTCTGGAAAAACTGCATGCTGTATGGTTATCATTGTATGACATTCTAGAAAAGATGTGACTGGCAAGATGCTAACCTGAGTAGGGTCTTCAAGGTGGGAGGGAAGTGTTGAATGAGCAGATGAAGCCCAGGAGATTTTATATGTGGAGAAACTATTCTGTTACAGTAATAGAAACTATTTTATTCCACAGTAACTACATTATTATGCTAGTGAAAATAATAGCTTAAACACTTACCAAAAAACTCATAAAAAATTTACAGGACAAAGAATAAAACTTAATGTAGGTAAAATGTTTTAAATAATTTAAGAGGTGAGAGGATCCCTGGAAGAAATACAGAATGTTACAAAATATCCAAATGTATAATAAAAGTACAAAACAATCACTATGAAGGGGTTGTGAAAAGAAGGTTCTAAATAACTTTGGAAAGGAGAGAGTGGCATTCCCCAAACGTAATGGCAAAGGGACTGTATATAAACATCATACTTAACTGACAAAGATGCTTTTCCACAGGGCTGAGGGTTAGTAACTAAATAATTGAATAAAGGAAAGGAAGATGGAGGGAGGTGGGTTTCTGGCCATTGGTTCAGGAAGTGACCAACAAGACAGCTAGAAGGGAGACTCTTAGACATCTGTGTGCACTCATGTCCAGTCTGACACAGGTTCAGGTTGTTACATGTGCAAATATTTGTAGATATGTGCATATACTTAGGCGAGTACACACAAATATCCCTCTTTGCACTATCAGCATAGAAGATCCAAAAGTGATGACACTCAATAACAACTACACCTACCACCCAGACCTTGGTTTTCCAGGAGTCTCCAGAGACATGCGGATCATAGGAATGAGGCAGGAAATATACAAGATGAGTCCAAACCACCTCGTAGGGCAAGTAAAAAAGTGCAAGGGGGGTACAAAAATTCCCACAATGATAGGCATATGTCAAAGACCAGTAGTCAATGGAAAGAGCTTCCAAAATTAAAAAAAATAGTAGTGTTGGGTTAAACTCAAAGTATAACATAGACATACACGTTTTTTATGTATGTGTGCATATATATGCATAAATATGCATGTATGCAAATAGACACATTTATATAAGGGATTAAATAGATTAATTAGTGGAAAAGAATAGACACTTGCATATAATTTGTGTAGTAAATCTGCCCTTAAGGAGGTAGAGCACAACTCCCCAGTCCTTGGGTTTGGGCTCCCCATTACTTCTTCCCAAAGAGAAGGGTATATACAATAAGTCACATTGATAGAATGCATGCTTGATAGGATATGGTGAGAATCACATTTAACCTAAGCCCCTTTCCTCCCCAAAACACACTAACACCTATAATCAAGTGAAAAACCTCGGAAAAATGCACTGTGAGACACAGTTTACAAAATACTTGGTCAGCACCCCTTAAAACTGTCTAGGTCATCAAGAGAAGCCTAAGGACGCATGATTGCCAAATATAATGCATCCCAGTGGGAACCTAGGGAATCTGAAAGATGTATGATTCAATAATAAAGAATACAAATTTGTCTGTTAACCATGATGAACATACCATATAACGCAGGCAACAATTCTGAAAAATCTCAAACTGATCTGAAATAAGTTTCTCAAAAAAAAAGTCATAAAGGGAAAAGCATTGAGTAAGAATTATCTTTGCATAACATGAAGACTGGCTGTTGGCTGCCCCTTCACCGCTGGGAATGACCAGTCAGTCTCTGCCATTTTTGCTGCCACTGAAGGAGGACAGCTGAATTGTTCCCCTGAGTGTAGGAGTAAAAATATAATTTTATAATAATGATAAGACTGTATTAGTAAAAGATCATAAGGTTGGGAACAAGAGAAAAATAGGACCGTCAAGGATTCTGTCTTTGTGCTTAAAAAGCTTTTGTCTCCGTCTTCGGCATTCTGAAGGAGCTTTGGTGATGGGCACCTAAGTCTAACTACGTTGTAGCTTTCCACATAGGCATGTGTGTGCACGTCTGTGTATACGCCTGGGGGTCCTCTAACTCACTCCCATGTCCCTTGCTCCCTTCTGCCTACTTAACTCCTATTCAACCGGATATCTCTGCCTCAAGGCAGTTTCCTCAGACCCTCCATACGAATCAACCCACCAAGTGCGGCTTTCATAGCACATAAAGCTACTCCTTCATAGCAGTTATTAAAATCACAACTAAAATATCCAATTACACTTCAATGTGTAAATGACTGTGTGATCCCAAACTGATTACAAAGATGGGATCAACAAGTTCAATGTGGGTCAACATTTTGTAACCTTCGAATCTAACCCAGGGCTGTAGTCAACCAGCATTTGTTATGTCATGAATATATTATGGTTATTATCATTTTCAGAGCTAACACTTTCAAAAAGTTCTAAGACCACTACACACACTATTGAAACAAGATTCACTCGCAGACCATCAATTACACAATCCCAAAGCTGCTCATCTATTTAGGTACTGATTTTTTTCTTTCAAAGGAAAAGGAAAACCAATAGTATTACCATCTCAGAAATGCTCCATTTTTCTCCTTTAATGTTGAAAATAACACAACTTTAAATTAAAAATTTCTCCAATCAGAGGTAAAATGATTACAACAAAATGTCAAAGACTACTCAATGGGAAACTGCATGAGTTCAGGGGATACCTCTGTGTTATCCACCACAATATTTGTTAGATTTGAGCAGGTATATGTCAGATGAGTGGACATGTGTGTGTTTCCAATATAACCTCAAATCATATTGAGGAATATGTAAACAACACAACTGTAATATTTCTAAAACACCTTGATTGCTATCCATGGTTGCTATTTTATGATAACAGGCATTTCCAAAAACATGCTTCACTTTATACCACCAATGTTAGCTAACAAATCTCATTATTGTTAAATGAAAGGAATAAGCGAGGATCAGCTTTTCTACATGAAATCCTTGACCCGGTTATGTAGCTTGATAAGCCTGTGATCTAATTTTATGGCTTAGTCCCTCTGTCCCTTCACCATATTGCCAAGTTTTGTTTTCAATATCTTATGAAAATTTGGAGTGAATCTGTTAAGAGCCAGAGGGAGGTTGTATACACAGTACAAACAGGATTGATTCATTAGTTCAGTTTTCTTTAAAAGTAATTAACTGTCAAGTTTTCCATCACACTGCTATCACAACCAACTACCAGTTAACCTCAAGTGTTCTAGGTGCCACTTACCAACTAACTCCATCCTTCTCTCCCAGCCCAGCAGTCTATCTCCCACCTTGTTGATAACTGCTGTGTTCATGGGTAACCATGAAGTCCCATGCTATCATCTGAAACAACCCAAATTCAAGTCAACGGCAAGTTCTCTGAACATGGGGGTTCCTTTGGGATAATTTGCCATGGTAAACCAATTGTCCTTGAGTCTGTGTGGACACAGATGGGCAGTGGTTCCTTCTGGGGAGACCAAGTCTACTCCTGCGGCACTAGAACTTCAATCGTGCCTGCTCTAACTATTCCACCTGCATGAGCAGCGACCAGGGTCCACTACAGCGGCTGATCATGTTCCCTGAGCCCAGCTGGGGTCTCCTTATTCCTAAGTCCGTGGCTAGGATCCTAGTTGTGGTGGCAATAGGAACTCAACAATGAGGGAAGGGAACAGCTGCACCGCAGGCAAGGAAACCTTGATTAACACGCTGTCAGCCCTGCCTGGTCCTGCCTGTCCCAGCGCAGGGCATGTGGCCACAAGCTTGCAACAGCCTGACTCTGCACTTGGTGCTCAAGTGGTCTGAATAAAAAGCCCTCAACAGATACATATTTCAGAATATGACCAGGATTTTTTCCTCTGCAATTAGCGTGCATTTATGTTTATAATCACAAAAAATGCATGCTATTGTTCTTAAGATTAACTCTTTGGCAAAGCAAACACATAAAGAGTATTAATCTTTCTTTTTTTGCCACACTGTGCTGGAAAAGCACAATTCACTTTAACATTTGTTTCAAACTTAATTTTAAAAAGGCATTGCATTTGTCCTGCCCTGACTTGCTGTACTACTTAAAAACTGTTCTTCATGAAAGCTAAATTCACCAGAGGTGACCCTCCTATATGACTGACCTGATTTTCTATTATTTATAACTATAATGAACTCATAAGTATAAAATAAAAGATTGAACTGCTTTCGGATTTTCCCAGAAGTTGGGAAAGGGAGTGTCAAGAATGGGATGTCAATCATGGTCCGCCACATCTTTATTTGCATGTCAAATTGTGCCACCTTATCCCACCAACAAAAACCAAGCACCAAAGCCCAAAGCAAGAAACTGGTAACAGGGGCTGGAGCAGTGGCTCAGCTTTTTCAGCGCTTGCCTAGCAAGCACGAGGACCCGAGTTCAAACCCCAGCACCATGTACACAACTAAGTGTTGGAGCAACTAAGGCCATGTGAAAACTAAATAAAGTTGTTTCTCTCTTTCTCTGTCTCTCTCACTGTCCCTCTCTCTTAGAAAAAAAGAAAAGAAACTGGTAACAGCTGCACGGGTTCTTAGAGACATCCACTTTGACTTAATAATGTCCACTTTTAAAATTACTATGTATTTTATTTTAATAAAAAATTTGCTAATAAAACTTTGTTTCTAGAGGCAGCTGTGGCAGACTGTTCTATAAGAATCTGATTTATTAATAACAAAATTTATGGGGTGAGGAGAAAAGCAATACATAGTTTTCTTGCCTGGCTTCATTTCCCTGTAATATCTTAGTGATGAGTCTCCCGCTGGCAGGCATTCTGGAGCCAAGAGGAATAAATAAGACCCGGGGCTCAGCTGGTGAAGTTCTCTTCTTTCCTCCTGTTCCTTAGCAGTTCTGCAACTCAGACCTGCAGTTTTCCTTGTCTAACTTGGAAAAGAAACAGTTTATCTCCCCAACTTCCCATGCCGATGGGTGCAGGGTAGGATATAAAGAAAGTCCCTGTTGTCTTTAACGTGGTCACAGATGAGTCTTCCCAGCCTCACTTGAGTCACCAACATTAATTGCATCCTCTTAGGCAAGAAGTGCCTGCCAGTGGGACCGTCATCGTACAACAATTCTACACTGAATCACAAGATAATTCACCCTAGCTAATGACTGAACAAAACAAGTGGGTGCGAGTCATATTCGTGAGCCTTAAAAATGGATATACCTTTTTTATAAAGCCTCGCTTGTGAACCCTGTCACCTTAACTATATTAGAGATTCGTCACACCCTATGGTACTGAATCCCCATGTGGAGCAAATTAGCAGCTCAGCAAAAATTTCTTAAATGATGAATTTGTGTCTCATCCTGGGGGTTAATAAAAAATGTTGGAGTTAACAAACATGATTATTTTTCCCAAAATATTGATCTCACAAATAGAAGCAGTCCAGTAAGATGAAAAAATTGAGAATTATCAAGTCTTAGTGATTATCAAGTTGTGCAGCTCTCATTTCAATAGAGAGGTCATCAAAAGAAAATATCTCACT